>JAODVM010116200.1:0-15779 GCA_025400095.1 Phenganax marumi | reverse complement strand
CTCCAAAGTATCTTGAGTCTATACTTTGCATATTTTGTGTTTTTATGTCAAAATTTACTTCTTTGAATCCTTTTGTTGCAATACAAATGGAGTACTTAAGAACAAGACTTGAAATAATGTCATCATTGTCAAACGTATGATTCAACAACGTTATTTTTGTCGTCTCAGGAAAGTTTGGCAAGTAGACGACGGAGTTGTTTGGCGGAAACCCACTATTTTTAGTCGCGGGTATAGGATTAAGATAACCACTTTTACCTATACTATTATAGGTGAAATTATAGACTAAACTCTTTTTGGAGTTGATCATTTTCTCTTTTGCTTTGATATTGGTTTTATTAGTTTGAATATCAGAGTAGTTAATACTAATTTCACTTTTAACCGTAACAAGTTCAGTCTTGATAGTACTAATATCGGACTTAGCAGAAAGAATATCAGACTTAACCGTACTAAGTTCGGACTTATTTAGACTTGTATCAGACTTGACTGAGCAAGTTCAGTTTCAATAGTTTTAGTCTCAGGAATATACCCACAATTTAATGCCATTTATTTTGCGTAACAAACTGTTTCTGTCATGCAACAAGTTTTCCTAAGACCAGTCGAAATACCAACAAAACACCTGCTGTTTCAAGTAATTTTGCTGTAGAATTATTTGTAGGAACTTCTACGGAGACTGTATTTTTGCTTGAAACTTGGTTATAATTATTTGCAGAACTTCTAAGGCGACTGTATTTTTGCTTGAAAGTTGCTTAGAATTATTTGTAGTAACTTCTAAGGAGACAGTATTTTTGCTTGAAAGTTGCTTAGAATTGTCTACAAAGTTAACGTCACGGTTTTTACAAAACTTCATAAATGTCGTTGCGGTTGTTAAAGTGTTGTTGAATCCTTCTATAGGCGTATCTAGTATGATCATGTTAAAAGGATCCTTTTTAGTAAAAGTTTTAGATTTTTTTGAGAATTCTCTAATAGCTTTTAATTGTTTTGGTTCTCCTTTTGTGATTCTTGACATTCCTCTATTTATAATATCAATATTTTTCTGTTCGATTAATTTTTTGTTAACAACATGTTTTCCCACAATAATTCCTCCCGTTAAAACGCCAACTAAAGGAATCCATGGCGTGACGTATTCTAAAATAAGTATTACATCATGTCTAAATGGTTTATTCTCTGAAAGTTCTTTGCCCAGACTTGTAGAACTGTCAACAAGTTCAAGATGATGCATAAGCTCTGAGAACTTTCCAATGACGGTGTCTGTCAACATTTCATTCGTCTCTGTTAATTGAATGCGTTGATAATCATTGTTTTTTTTTCAAGTGTCTTGTCTGATGCTTTCTTAATGTAGGCTTGAGTGCATTTAATTTCTTTTGTGTCTGATAGTCTTAAAAGTTCTTCACGTATTGTAGATTCTATTTATTTAATATGAGCTATGTATTTCTGTTAAATTTTAAGTTAAAAATTTGATGGCTGTATACACTCTTTTCTGGTGGACCTTTTTCATATTCAATATGCCCACCAGTTGTTTTATTTATATAAACAAAGCTGGACATACCCTTTTTACATGACTTAAGATACTTAATTATTTTTCGATGATTCTCTTTCTCTTTAAAAATATTCATCAAAGTGTGTTCATCCTCATTTAACGCACTCTCACGTTTAAATATACAATCAGACTCATCAAAAGGTCTATCACAAAGATTAGTTTGAAGGAAAAATCGTTCTTTTCAATGTATTTATCAAAGTCTTTTATGTTACCTACACAAATCGGTTTTTTCATAGAATACTCGTACATAAAAATATTGTGGCTAGTACCCAATTTCATTTTAGTTGTTAATTCTATATCTTGCTCTCTTCGTTGTATTACTCGGCTGGGATCCTTATAGCTGTAATCAAAAACTAATTTTTCTTTTACACAAAAACAGTTTTTACATACTTTTCTATATTTATATTCATCAAACTCCATACAAAAGCATACATGACACCAATATGGAGCATACTCTTTTTGAGTATATTCTATTGGTATAAGTCCGCCACATTTTATTAAAAACTTTAAAGGGCGTTCTTCTTTTTTAGGCAGTGTACACTCTTCAACATACTCTGGGTCTAACTTGGAATTAATAAGATACTCTATATTTTTATTATTTGTTTTATAAATAGGTTTAAAAATAGCTATATTTTTATCTCTTCCATAAAATGGTTTATAAACTGTTGTTTCATCAACCCTATAAAAAGGTTTATAAGTTTCTCTTTTGGGGAAAGAGTTTCCCGGTTTTAAAAAATTTTCTATTTGATTTTCGTCTTGGGATCTCATGATCCTCAATTAAGTTTTTTTATTAAGTGAGGATCAATGAGATCCATCTTTTTATTTTATGTAAAAACCAAAATAAATGCTTTTCAATTTTTTAGTGTTTTTCTGTTGGGCTTCGTTTTTATTTTAAGTAAAAACCAAAACAAATGCTTTTCATTTTTTAGTGTTTTTCTGCTGGGCTTTGTTTTTATTTTATGTAAAAACCAAAATAAATGCTTTTCATTTTTTTTTGCTTGGGCTCTCATTTATTTAATGAATGCCTACTTTTTTTGGTCTGAGTTAAATAAAGTTTTTTAATGCGTCCTTTAATAAGCACCAACTTTTTTGGGGAGGGCGTTTATTAGAGGAATGCTCATTTCTGATAAAAAAATTGGTTTGACCACCCCCCTTCTTTTTAGGTCTAAGTTGTATAAGATTGTTTTACAAGGAGGTCGTTTTTTTGGGGGGTGGTAGGAGCGTGCTGATGAAATACCTCCAATAAGCGCCCCCCTTTTGGGGAGGGCATTTAATTGAGATTTGTATTAGGCGGATTAAGGTTAAGAGCCTATGAGGCAGAACCCCCACATTTCATACTACTATTCCAGTCTGCTAAACTGCGAGCATAATCGTGTTCCGTGATGTACACTTACAACGATATAAGTAGTCTTCGTTCATTTGTTGATTTAGCAATTATGTATACGAATTTTTAAGAAAGGATATGATCGGTGTAAAATTAAAATTATGATAATTAAACATGAAAGGAAATGGGAAGGAGTCAAAAAGAGTGCTTTTTAATTATTTTAATTTGCGAGCATGGCCTTGAGTAACGTAAGCAGTATTTCTTTTAAAAGTGATCACTGGACCAACACACTTGCAAGTGTTTGTTCTGCGTTCAACATCAAGGAGCTTTATCCTGAACAAAATGAGGCTTTGGAGAATTTTTTGCTGGCAAACATGTGTACGTTAACCTACCAACAGCGTTTGGAAAGTCATTGATATACCAAGCCATTCCAATATACATACAAGCGATACACCTATACCATTAAAATGCGCAACTTGCTCAACCATCACGAATTTTAACCGGGAAGTAACCATCATTATACTGCCATTTTTTGAGATAAGCTTCAGGGCATGGTCCATAATTGGAATGGCTTGGTATATCAATGACTTTCCAAACGCTGTTGGTAGGTTAACATACACATGTTTGCCAGCCAAAAAATTCTCCAAAGCCTGATTTTGTTCAGGATAAAGCTCCTTGATGTTGAAGGCAGAACAAACACTTGCAAGTGCGTTGGTCCAGCGATCACTTTTAAAAGGAATACTGCTTACGTTACTCGACGTCATGCTCGCAAATTAAAATAATTAAAAAGCACTCCTTTTGACTCCTTCCCATTTCCTTTCATGTTTAATTATAATAATTTTAATTTTACACCAATCATATCCTTTCTTAAAAATTCGTATATATAATTGCTAAATCAACCAATGAATGAAGACTACTTATATCGTTGAAAGTATACGTCACAGAACACGATTATGCTCGCAGTTTAGCAGACTGGAATTATCTCCTCCTTAAAAATTCCAGGCTGCGAGCAGGCTAGATCATTGTCCAGCAGGGGAACTCATTTTTACGACGCTGTGCTTCACAAACGTTCTACCACTCAACACTATTTGGCAGATCTGGTGTCAAACTTCCATAATATTGCTATTTTCGGTGTCAGGTGTACTCTAGTAATACTCGAACAGATGAGAAACAGAAAACATCACTAAATATTTATGAATTATGAATTTGCATACGTCCCAGGTGGGAAACCTGGGACGTATGCAGCAATTTCCCATGCTTACTGAAAATAGCAGTATATTCCCAATGAGTAGTTTGGTATCTTCTGATCAACATTACTCATTTTAAGAACTATATAGCTAAATATTGTCAGAGGACTTTAACTGTTTTTGTGGTTGTTTACTCACATAAGTTAAACAATATGTTTGTGATGTTTCAGATATTTTATTATAAATTATATTATTTTTTTTGTACCATTGATAGTTAAGGAATTATACAGTTGAGATATGTACTTTGCAATTATATGCAATTGTTTCATTAATTATATTATCATATTTTATAGTATAATTGTATATTTATAAAATGTTAGATAATTTCAGATTAATTGTTATGCAAGCATAAATATAATTATTCTTATGAGTTGTAATCTTTATGTTGCACTTGAATATAATCGATTATACAATATTGATTATACTGTTCACATCAAACACATGGAAAGGTTTCAGACTTTCAGTCTAAACAACATTGCACCCATTGCCATGACACAACACCTTCATTGTTGAAGTAATGCTTAAACTCATCCTGGATTAGTTTTGCTTCATTTGAGTAGTTATTACTGCATCTTGGAGAAAAATCAAACCATGAACCTTCAGGTACTTTGTTGCTCTGCTCTTCCATTTTAATAGTAGCATGATGCTCACTAGTTGGTACTTTGAGTAGGAAATTATGCAAGGTCAAGGCTGCCAGTGTTATTGTTGACACTTTGTCAGGATCAAGGTTAATCGGTGATCTAAAGACTCTCAATCGATTGGCAATAATCCCAAATGCATTTTCCAAGATTCTTCTCATTCTGGATAACCTATAGTTGAACACTCTTTCTTCAACTGTAAGGCCTTTGTGGAGAAATGGTTTAATCAGGTAGGTTGGTTGTCAGTGCAAAGGCATCATCGCCTGTAAGCACATATGGGACAGGGATTTTCCTTCCCGGTTGTGCTGTTGGAGGTGGTAGATTTAGTGGATTTGTAGAAGAAGAACGGTTAATTATAAAATCAGATGTATGCCAAATAGTGCCATCTGCAGCCCTCCCAACCTTGCCCAATGACTGCATTAGGATGACACTATTGTTTCCTTTATAATCAAAATAGTGAGATCCTGAATCCCGTGGCTGTTGAATTTTTGTCTCACAGCCCCGATTCCATTCGCAAAGTTCCAGCAGATGTTGAAAATTTCAGATATTTTAAATTACTCTTGTGTAGTGTTTGGGGTTTTTAATAACTGTGGCCCGAGCACATTATAAATTGCCTGGGAAGTTTCCATAACAATTTCTGAAATTGCTGTTCTGCTCACCTGAAATTGAAATTGCAGTGATTGAAAGGATTCTCCAGTGGCAAAATACCTCAATGTTATTGCCAGTCATTCATCAGGCTTAATAGATTCACGCATAATCATATCTTCCTTTTTGTATTTGGACTGTGACGGCTTCAACAATGTACTTGAACCTTACTTTGCTCATTCGGAAAAAGTCATGAAAGCTTGTCTCATCTTTTAGGGCAAGTTCAGCAACCAGCTACAAAACAGAACCAAAGTTACAATAATAAGAGTTATAATTATTTAAAAAATTCATTGATAATTCATCAGGAAAACACAAAGAAAAATAGTGAACGTGTCATATCTTTATATTGGTAAAACACTTCTACTTGTGTTTAAATAGTACATAAACTTCACTTAAAAAGCTTATTTATTTATAACAACTTTATTTTCATTTTTCCACACGTTCATTACCCACAAGCCGCTAATCCAAGCGAGTATTGTGAGGACAGTGTAGGGGGAAACCCAGATATTAATGTAGAAATTATTAAAAATATTGAAAATACTTAATAAGCATGACTGGCCTAAGAAAATCGTCTTCAAAAGAACTAACCTGGTGAAAACAGCCCTTCTCCTCTCGCCTGGCAATCCACAAACTTACCCATTATTACCCTCTATTTCTTTCATGACTTTCGCCTTCTTCGTCAAGCATTAAAATGAGCAATATACCTTTCATACGGCTTGTAGTGCTCCTTGCAGCCGCCATCTATAACGAATCATTGCAGGTAGCAAACTGGTTGATATGTTACTGCGACTTGCAATATTCATTTTAAAAACATTGCATTGCAAGTTGCAAGAAAAAATTGCACCATGTAACTTGGCCTTAAGGCTATAAAACTTATTTGAAAGTCATAGCTGGTAAATCTATTACATTCTGTTAAATCAAACACCAATACTTGTTTTTGGGGACACCTGGTATAGTTAAATACTTTTGATAAAAACACCAAACTTTTAGTTACACCCTTAACAGAAGCTTGCAAATGGTTGTAATGTACAGTAGATTGGGATAATCAAATCATTAGGCAAATGAGACAAGACGTGAGCAGCAGATCACAAAATATAAAAAAAATGAAAACATGCAGCATGAAATATTCGATATTATAGGAAATGAAACTAAATACAAATAGTCCAGGCATATTTTGTCAACTTTGGAACTTTTCGGGCAGAAATTTTCTTTGCGATATTTTGAAAGACCAATGCCTATAGTTTACGGATTTTGATGGTTTTCAGCGTGGGGGGGTGGCATTCACCTGGAAACAGGGGGTTAATCCCGGAACATGGCAGTTTTCTATTTTGTATAAAGAATCAATAAATACTGTTTGGGACTTTGGGCTTCATTAAAAGGGTGCAAAGTGGTCTCTTATGTATTTTTGAACTATGGAAACACTTTGCACATAACTTCTAAACAGATATTTCACCTTTTTCTGTCTTTTGCAATTGAGATGCTGTTCTAGCAAGCAATAGCAGCACTCATTACAGGGGTTTTCATCCAAAAATTATGACTCCCTTCGTTTATCATTGCATTTTTGATGTTTTTGTTACAAACAGAATAAAACGCTCTTCCCTTTGAGTTTTCTATGATTTCATCACCTTTTAATAACAACTTTATGAGCATAAACGAATCCAGCACTTGCTCCAGTTTTATACACAGATCAGTGACGTTTGTTTTTATTTGGATTTTTGAATGGTAAGGTTATTTATAATATTTTCACATTTTTTTACTATCATTGTACAAATAGTTTTGTTTGTTTTTGAACAGTTGTTCATTTACTAATTCTTTGTTTTGGAAAGACATATTTGACTGTTTTAATGCATTAAAAAGTTTTTGGAATGTGGAAAATTTAGGTCAAAATAACATTATATTCTGACTATTTAGTGATAATGTTCTCTTATGTGGTTTTAAAAACATAAAACTTGTTTTAAATGTCATCTTCTGTGGATAGGAAATGAGCAGTAAAAGGAAAGGACATAACGAAACAAACCTTAAACGTGTAGTTCATTACACAGAACAAAATTCCTACAGTACGATCAAAGAGGTGTCTAATGTTAATATTGAAAAAATTGTTCAAGCAAAGAGGAAAAGAATCAAAATAGGAGGATCACATTTGTATGCTGATCAGTGCTCAACAGTACCTGAAAACTTTGAAAAGGGGCAACATGGTGTTCATTTGGAGCCTTTTTATAAGCGGTAATAAAACCATTTTGTGCACTCGTTCTAATATGTACTAAACAACATCGGCAACCATGTTTGTGCAACTGCAATTACTCTTTTTTCATTTTTTCCTTTTCAGATTTACCACAATACTAGGGAACAAGAAGTTTCAAAAATTCACAGAGGAAGCTCAAGCTAGCAGCTGGAGAAGTTGGTCTTCTCCAAGACTGGCTACCAAAACATATTCAATGATTTTTATGGAGATGAATGCCAATTCTGTGGGAAATATCGTATCCAGCACGGGGGGAAGAAAGTTTTACCACTAACAACTGCTACCAAAACAGCAGAAAACACCATAAAAGATATCGCAAAGGATAGTAGCCCTGACCTCTATTTACGAATCAAAGACGAGGACCTTATTGCAAAAGAATTCCGATACCACAGCCACTGCTATAGAAACTTTACATGAGGTGAAATCCCCTACGAAAAGAAAGGATCGTATGGGAAAGAAAACTTTCAGGCTGTCTGAGAATTCATTACCAGAGAAGTGATCGAAAGAGGAAGAGTTGTCCCCCTTGACGAAATTCATTCTGTGTACGGGTTGGAAGTGGATAAATAACGATATGCAAACCTGTTAAAACAATGAATAGTTGCCAAGTTTAAAGAGCAAGTAATAGTATTGTCCCCACAAACCTGCTCAGGTCTGGAATATATTGCGAGTCAACATATCAACAAAGGCAATTCACATCATTGTCAAGAGACCATTCAAGCGGCAGCTTCCTATTTAAGAGAAGATATCACGACATACACCAAAAATCTTAATGCCATCATATGGCCACCAACGATTGAGCAGCTTTCAAGGGAGGAAAGAAAACCTCTCAAATCGGTTAGAAGTTTTTTTGAATATGCTCTCGATCAAACTGAGCATAGCGACAAAATTAATGTTTCACGTCTGGTAGATTCTTTCAGCCAAAACCTGGTTCATGGAGTCAGGGGCGGAAATCTCGGTGGGGTGGGGGGGGGCAGCTGCCCCCCAACCTTCCGTAAAATCGGCAATTTGTCGGAAATTTTAGGTTTTGTCAGAGTTTTGAAGACAACGAATATACAGCAATTCGAAAACAAATTGTTGAAGCGTGATGCAATTCATACGTAAACCTGATTATCTTTAAGCTATTTTTTTGTTACATGCTTGCTGTTCACATATATATACCAGGAGAGCCTCCATCAATCCCAATTCTTAGTGGATCATTCCTAGAAAACGGGTAAATGACACAATTGACACAAATTTGTCGGAAATTCGCAAAGCTTTGCCCCCCCACCTCCAGAACTGAATATCTGCCCCTGCATGGAGTTACCAAAGGAAACACAATTATGGAAAAGGAATGTTGTTGAAATACTTAATAACTTTGGTCATAGTTTGAGTTACACAATGACAAACGACATCTTGACAGCCAATGCGAAAGCTGTTTGGAAAAATCAAAGCTTACTTCACTTCTTCAATTGCAGCCCTCAAATGCTGTCGAGATAGTTCTCAGTCATTTCTGGGTTGACAATTTTGATCTGGTTGTCAAAAAGCAATATGGTGGCGGTGAAATTTACATCACAACTTTAGTGGCATTTCAAGAAGGAATAGTTATGAAGGCTCAGAATGTTCATGTACATGTGCCAAGAAAAGCATCACATCAAATAAGCGGTGAAGTTTCAACACCTCTTCTCACGAAAGTTGACCATCATATTCAACCACCAACAAGCCGCATGGAATTCATACAGCAACAGTTTTTTTTTCAATGACAACAATTTCTTGACTCTATTTTGCTTGGATAATTGCTTGAAGAGACAATAGTTCTGATCAAGTTGTTCCGATATTCAGTGGTGTCATGATGAATACTAGGAAGACACTAAATCCAGTCTTAAGAAAAACAGTGGAGACCTATTTACCGCCAATCCATTCCAAGGTAAGCTTAGCTCCATGCTTTCAACGCTTTTAATGATTCATGAATTTTTCGTGAACTATTGGCAATCTTATTGTATTTTCTCTCGACAAACAAAAGGTTTTGCACACGAATGACCACAGACAACAGAAATTGTCGATTTTTATGACCAGTAAAAATCGCTGCTTAAGCAAGCCAGTGAATCGCCAATGAATCGCCAATGAACAAGCATAAGCAAAAAGACTAGAGCACAAGCCAAGGCCGAACAAAAGAGAGTTTAAAAGAAAATGCCCTCCGCTTTGTTTTTGTAATCCTCGCAAGAAAGTCTTGCTCTGTTTTTCCTCTTATGGCTTGCCTTCCAAATGGAAACCAGGCTTAAAGCTGTCCTGCAAGAAAGTACCCCGTTCAAATTATAATTCGAAATTCAAAAGTACAAAAGGTAATTTTCTCTTGCGATAAATAACTATTAAAGGTTATGATTAACAATTCGACAACACATTCAAATCAAGTATTGTTCTTTATTGATCAAAGAACATTACCGACGCATTTCCAGATATAAAACCTCAAAAGCATAGTGCTGCAGTTGCATGTGCGCATGATGGCAAGTGTTGATCTAAGCTCCACGCAACCTAGAGGGACTGTTGATCTGAAGTACGTCAGACACAGAGACGTTTCTCGATCATCAGCTTCTCCTCCGACGAACATAAGCGTAAGCGCCAAAGTAGTCGGCATAAAAGATGCGTCAACTTGCGATTTAGTAATAATGCGAAATGGTCGCTTCCAGCGATTTCAGTGTCACTTATTTCAAGTAGACAAACCAGACGTATACGGTAATGTGGAAGCATTGAAGTGTCGAGATTTTTTGGTGTGGTTCTGCTGTGATAGAAAGATACGTGATTTCCGAATGCTTTCGAAGCCGCTTAGCGAAGAACACATAACAGAGACCTTAGACAACAACCACAAATTGACATTCGTTGATTTTTTTGATGTTGACAACAATGGTCTACCTTTGGTTACACTAAGAACAATCTGCAGTGCTCGCGCAACGTTCAACACCCGGTTGATGGACTTTGATCTCATGAAAAACGTAACACAGGAGCTGAAATATATCACAGCTAAGGACGTTCCTAGGTCTGCGGACCTAGCCTTTTTGTCAACGAAGGCTGTCATTAAAGCGAAGGTAGGCACAATACAAGATGCATGTACTTGCGATCTTGCAATTACGCAAAACGGCACTTATGAATGCATTGAGTGTCGATTGATTGATGCAAGATCCTTGGAGGATTGTAGTTTTAAAGCTCTCAAAGGTCACAATTTTCTCGTGTGGTTGAGTAGCAGTAACAATCTGAAAGAGTTTCCCACCGCAGCCCCGCCGCTGAGCGAGGATCAGTTACAAAGTATGTTAGACAAAAATCAAAAATTGGTAATGGCTGAATTTGCTGACCTTGACGAGCGTGATTGACCTCTCGTTACCCTTAAATCTTTACGGACAACACTTTCAAGTAAAACGTTTAATGTCCGACTGATCGACTTTAGCCAGAAAGAAAACAAGTAGCATACCTTCAATTTACTTCATTTGAAACAAACCGTACTTTGATAGGGTTTTGTTTGTTATAAGCTTTTTGTTGCTTGATGCAACAAAACACAGTGCAGATGATGTTGCATCTATCATTATAGATTCGGTACAACAATCTAGTGCGTGCGTGGTAGTCTTAATTTGGACTTGCTTATAATTGAACAATGCTCAGAAATATCTAAAGCGAGTAAAAAGGAGATACCTTTTTACTCTACTGTAGTAATCTACTCTACTGTGTTTGTACTGTAAAGTCAACATGGCAAATTTGTACTGAGTTTCGAGTCTCAGTCATAACAGTTGTGAAAAGTTTTGTTTTACTGCTGTTTCACTGCTGTTTTACTGCTGAGAACAACCTACAAAGTTGGTCTTAGTAGGCTACACATTAACAGACCCAAACATATAAACGTCAGGGTCTGGTTGTTTGAAAGTTGGATAGGGCTATCCATTGGGTAGTGATTTCTTCAACGTTCATAAAACTGCCCAAAAAACGTTGAAACTTCCATTTTGGTCAGTGATATAAATAATAGAGACTTTTATCTATTGATACAAGTCGTAATTTTATGTTAAAAGGATCAATGGGAAATTTTGTGAAGGCTACAAAAAATCACTATCCAGTGAATAGCGCTATCCACCTTTTGAACAACTGGTCTCAGAGTAGTATGAGACAGTGGTTTGACCTTGTGAGGTGTAAAGGCTCAAGAGTGTAGCTGTCTGTGATAAAGTCAAAGAAGTTTATTTTACAGCCATTTGCAGTTTATTCCCATATTACCCAGCCCGTCTGGTGAGCTAATCAATTATTGAACTGTTCTCTGCATTGACTATTCTGAAAACACGTGAACATCATCCGCAATTTATGAGAAGTGTTAGAAATCATGATCTTCAACATAGGTTCAAATCGTTTTACAGAAGACCAGTGATTGTGGGCGGTTTTGAGAATGGCTGCTGGAATGTAATTGCAATGCATAACTTAGTCGTTGCTGAGGCTACCATGGAGGTTACCCACACGTACGCTATGCGTACCTATTTTTGTAAAGGCTGATCGTCCATTCCTTGCAGGCTCACCTGATGGGCTATTCCAATGCAAATGCTGTCCTCTGGCAAAGATATCAATAAGCCTGAAGTTTATAATTATGTTGACTTTTTGGAAGATAATGATGGAAGACCCAAATTGAAAAGAAGCCACAAGTACTGTATGCAGGTTCCGGCCCAGATGTGGCTGGTAAATGTACCACATTCCTATTTTGTTGTTTGGACACAAGGTTACCGTCCCCTCATAGAGAAGATTGAGTTCAACGAAGCTGACATTTTACCACTTGTGCGAAATGCATGCTTGTTTTATAAAACCTACATTCCTCCAATTTTATCGGGATATCGCAACTTACTTTTCTGTCCGAATTGTGACAAAGTAATCTTGGAAGAAAGTGAAGTTAACAATGATGAAGATATGGTGTGTTGTGACATGTGTAATGTATGGTGGCATATGCATTGTGCAAATGTTACACATGCCGATGTTGCTGATGCTGATTGGATGTGTTCTCTGTGTATAACAGTCAGGGCCGCCCAGAAGGGGGGGCAAAGGGGGCAATTTGCCCCGGGCCCCAGGCTTGCGGGGGCCCCAAAATACTACAGGAACAAAAATAATGCCATAATTGGGGGACGACTGGGGGCTCCAAAGAGAATTTTGCCCCGGGTCCCAAAAATTGTCTGGGCGGCCCTGATAACAGTAATGACATTGGTGGTGTCATCAACGGATTGTTTAGAAGAGGATGATATCATTAATGAAGTAAAAATGGATGATCAGACAGATCCTGAGCAGCATGTTTGTGGTGTATGTTTGTCAGATGATATTCCTGTTGGTGGACAACATGTTTGCTCCTCATGTGAAGCTGCAGTGCGTTCTTGGTGCAGTAACCACGAAATCATGACTGACTTATCATTGCTCCTGTGCAACAATTGTCTAGATTAATATCAGGTATAAGTGAAAAGGACTGTTAATACATACTGTGTTTTTTTACCATGAACTTAAAAGTAACCATTAAATTGCTCTTAACATACCATATATTTACAAAAACTGTTTTCATCACACAAATATTTATAGTATTTTACATTTAGTCATTATTAACGTTATTCACATAATGGAGGTAAAAAATGGCGGAGTGCACAACATATCTTTACAATACCACCTGCTTGCGGAAATAATGTTATTGGCAATTCATTTTTTAATATGTGGTATCTTTTTATTCGTCCAATTGCTTGTTCTGCATAAATCTGGATGTTAGCAATTGAGCATGTTTTCCTGACATCTTGAAGTAACATTTGAGACGATCTTGTACAACTAGGTGGAACACATAGTGAGGCTATACCATCATAAGATCATCTTTAATCTTGAAGCTCCTGTCAGCCATAATTTGATCATATGGTTCAATGAATTTTAAGAACCCAGAATCTCTCACAACAAAAACATCAGAAGCTCGTCCTCCATAGGCTTGGGAAACATAGGAAATTGCTCCTGTTGGTGTTATTGCTACTAGCACTTTGAAGGTGTAGTGGTGATTGTATTCACTCCAAAATGTGGCAGTAATGTCCAAAGCACTAGGAGTTTGAGCAAAAACCTCAAAACAATCAATCACACATCTGACATTGGGATATTGTTTCTTGAAACAGTTTGGAAGCGTCTGCCGTATTTGTTGTCGACTAGGCCACATGATTAGCACCCCGAACTCTCTTGACATGAAGCTTGTCCAAGTAGCAAAATGCTTGAAACAACGGATGGTGCAATCTGGAACCGGAATGCAAGGTCTTTTGCTAACAATCCAAGCCATAAAACACATCAAAACAAGAAGAAATTCTTGCTCCAGATGCTCTTCCTCTTCCCGTCTTGTTTGGTAGACATTCATACTACCGCTCTAAATATGTTTAAGTTTTCTCTGGGCGGCTCTCATCTTTCTTTCCTCCATTCCAATACTGCACGTGCTTTGCCTTTGGTAAAAGCCAATCATATAATCACTAGAATACTGTGGTGCATGGCAGACCAGTGTAAAATCTAACATCTGCTTCTCAAGTAATTTGAATGGACACAAAAGAAGGAAATGGAGTAAGTTGCTCCTTTTTTGATGTTTCACCTTCTTCTGCATCAAGAGACACAGCAGTAGAGGTTAAAGGCAAAGAGGAGCATTGAAGTTTGTGATGCTTGATCAGTGAAGGACTGCATTGAGCAGAAACGGTCATAAATAGTGCCCGAACAGGATTAGCATTTGTACGTTTTCCATCTTCAAAATGATTGGAGCAAACAGTCCTGTATGGTCCGGGTTTAGAATCATCTCGACTGTTAAAAACGCTTTTTCGCCAATATTCAGACAAAACCTGGTCCTTAGGCCACAAATGGCAAATCATCTTGGAAATTTGCAACCGTTTAACAATCAAATCTGGATACCTTTGGTCATTATTGCATCCTCCCAAACAACAGTGATTCCTCTTTCCCATACTATCAATATTTTTTAACAAAAAAAACACACACACAATTTAGACTTAAAAACACTAGTTTAACATACCTTAATATACATTTCATGTGCTCACAACTATACAATTTATCTGATTATATAGTAAACGGCACATTCGTCTCCACACTCTTTGGCCTCTTGGCAATATGGCGTCCATAATTATGAACTCGCCTATTTTTAATACCATTTAATTAGTTCAATGTCTATCCTACATTAAAATCACAACACAAACCTTAATAGTACACCATCACTCTCCTAGTTTATAGCAGCTACCTATAGGCAGTGGAAAAAGATAGTTTGATGCTTATCGAAACAGATGATGAAGATGATATGTATGTAAAGGTAACATTTTAGGAATTCAAAACATCCTGTCTTATAAGAGCTGTACCAACAAAACTGCAGAAACAAAAAGCTTGATTCTACACATCAATGCCCAGGTTGTTCCAAAATCTACACTGAAGACACAATTCAAACAGCATAATTTTGTGGCTAATCTCTGCCTTGAGACAACTGAATACAAACTGAAGAATATGACAGCATTCAGGAATGTGTTCATGGAAATTTTCAGCATCAACCCCAAAGAAAACTGCCCAGGAGAGGAGCTAACATAATCAATGGTGGAGAAACTGCCAATTTTTATTAAATATAAAGAAAATGATGTTCATGTTTTGGAAGATATTATTCTTCTGTGAGGAAGTATTTCAGTTTTCCCACCGTAAATATTCATGTTATGTTGTGACTTTCATATTGAGGTCGGTAATCTTCGAGTTAAGCCCTTCGAGTTACGCCCCTCGAGTTAAGCCCCGATCACGCCCAAACCACACCCACTTTTGGCAAGGGCTTAACTCGAAGAAAGAAACACGTTTCGGACTGTTCGAGTTAAGCCCCAGGGCTTAACTCGAAGTCAGTCAAGGCATTTAATGCACAAGTTAAGCCCCGACATTTGAAGTATGTAAACGAGTAGAAGACAAATAATCACAAAAATCAGTATAAATACGTAATTGCGCACAACAAAAACTTACAAATATTACGTAAAAAGATAAAATATGAAATAGCAAGCATTTTCAAACGAATACAAGGAAACATAAAAACAAAACCATTTGATTGAGTGTTAGAGCGAAATTAAAGGACTAGTGGGCAAGTGTGGAAAGCAGCAAAACGTGACTATCGACTAAAGGCATCGTGCTGTTCATG
>JAODVM010116089.1:0-15788 GCA_025400095.1 Phenganax marumi | reverse complement strand
CAGAATCGCGTATTCAAGATTTAACTACTTTTTAACTACAAAATCGTAGTTAAAACGTAGTTAAAAGTTTTATACAATCGGCCCCTGAAGTCCATTTTCCACCACGCGCATTTATTCGAGCGAAAATATAACTACCAACGTGATTGGATGGATTGGCTTGCGAAATGAGTCGCCGCGAAAATGTCAAACTGAGCGAGCCAGTTGAGCCAGTCAGGTTCCGAGAACTACTAGGCTGCATGGTTTTCGTTTGTTCGCAATTGTCGTATACGAAGGCTCACCGCATCTCTTAATGCCAAATTATTCTATTTTCTTAGCAGTAAATCTCAAACAAAACTCAAATATTTTCTTTCTACCAATTGCTTTAAAAATAATTAGTTGTAAAATTTAATTATGCGGCTGTTTAGAAAGATCGTTACACATATCTTAAGCTTCCCATGACAGATGATTTGTATGGTTCATTTAAGGCATATATTTGACGTCATGCTCATTTTGTGCACCTGCTTTTCCACTTATATATGTTCTTTAACACATATCTACGAAATTTGGAACGAAAAACAATATCGAAATTGTCGAGGCTAAGCGTTTTCAGACAAAATTTTAAACGAACATATCCATACGAACGGAGAGTATCCTTGTCAGCTAACATGTGGAACGTGCTGATATTTCTGTAAATAATGATCGATGTGTTTCCCTAATACTAAAACATGACTGTAATAGGTAAAACCTCACTTTCTATTTTGTGCATGAGTGGTAATATATTCAATAAATAATTTTCTTGGCAAATTTCTTTTGATGTAATGAAAGTTACGTTTATTTATACAAGACATGATTTAAAGCGTACTAACGATTGCCACAACATTTAAACTGCCACAATATCTACGACACAACGAGTATTAAATTTCAATGGGTTTTATCACAGGTTTTCTAACATGCCTCATGGTAGAACCAGGCTGGGACGGTTTGAATGGAGCCTGGGCACCATAAGGACGTGGTATTGGCAGTTCTGCGTCATCATCTGGAATATAAGCATTAGGTCGAGGCTCTGCCGTCGTGTAAACATCACCCGCAATCTTATATTGCTCTTGGAATGCTTCAACCTACAGTACAAAAATATCAAAATGCATTTTCCAAGCAACATTGAACGACAGTTAGGAAAAAATATGAGCCTCATTTTGTTTTCTGAAGAATAGGAAACCACTTGAATTCGATTCGTCAATCAAAATGAATCTAAGGATGCGGGGCCATCCTGATCGAGCGCTGGGCACGAGGACACTGTAGAATTGGATTGATAAACACTGCACATATGCATGAACTATAAAAATTCAGCTCACTTTGGACATGACCAAACTGCTTATTAGACTTTATATTGTCCAGTCTTCGTTTTTAAGAGTCGAAATATTGCAGACTTAATTTTACAATAAAAGTGAGACAAATAGTTGTACCTCAGCTCGCCGTATTTTTTCTTGTCTTTCTCGTTGTTCATCTCGCAACATTTTCAGCCATGTTTTTTCAGCGTCATCATCTGGTGCCTCTCCACTCTCCATTCTGACGTAACATTGTTCAAGCAATGCTTCCTTCTCTTTTACTTCTTGTTGTAATTTCATCGCACTTGCCTGTAATCCATTCAAAAATAATATCACGAAAGACACATTTACCCAATGGAGACCATGGAAGAAAACGTACTCACCGTCCTAGAATCTTAGTGCATGCTTATTGCATATCATTTAGTATTTCAACAGACAAGTTAAGTGGCCAAACTTTTTGTAATACATAAATCATGAGTGCATGTCCCATCTTTAATAGGATTTATTAAAGCTTATATAAGTATTAGTTTGAGGGTATATAAGGCTTATAAGTATTAGTTCGAGGGCTGTGTAAGTATTAGTTTGAAGAATCTTACTATTAAAGCTAGCTTGTTTGTAAACCTGTTACAACAGATCGGACACAGTACATTGCTCATCAAATTGCTTATCAAACAATTTTAAATTGATTTTAGCTCGGTAAATGGAGAAAAAACGTCATGCAAATTAGGTCGAAGTCTTGATCTAAAAAGGTTATCGAATCATTGACAATTCGTGAACAAAATTCAAAAGAAGTCCATATTTAATCAATGTTCGTAAGATTTCCACCTAATTTACACCAACATTTTTCTCAATTTGCCGGGCTAAAATCAATTGAAATGTCAAAATTGTTTGATAGCTTGGTTATTTTGATCCATTTGTTTGATAAGCAATATACAGAGCATGAGTGCCCGATCTTAAAATAGGTTTACAAACACTTGTCTTCGACTCGTGTTTGTATATCCTATTAAAGATCGAGCACTCATGAGTTATATATTACATACAAACATTGATTAAATATGGCTTTCTCTTGAATTTTCTTCATGAGTTGTTAATCAGTTTGATAATACTACGTGTAGACCAAAAGGCATAGACCTCGTAGATCTTGAAATCGAACATCCAAAGTTTTATTATCAGTGACGGGCCATGACTTTAAATGCAAAATTCCGCCACTTTATTCGTGGCTATACTGTTCTACACAATGGTCGCTGTTTTGGATGCAGTCTTCATCCATCGCACCCTCGTTGCCCAGCCTTCATACAATATTTCTCTTTTACCAAGAGATATGCTGAAGCTCACCTGATTCATAGAAAGTTCAGAGACCATTGCCATCATTTTTCTTGTAGTTGCTTTAATCTTCGCTTGAAACTCATTTACCTTTTCGAGTCAAAAAATGTAGAATTAGTATAGTCGGACATATCAATAAAGGGAAGTTAACACACTGTCTTCCCAGCGAGTAATAACAGATATCCAGAAAACAGCATCAAATCATGTCATGTACTTCAGTGTTACCTTTTTAGCTAAGCTCAACGTATCTTCTTTGCCTGTATCAGCTTTTTTCTTCGTTCTTTCTGACAATCTATTCACTTCCTCAAATATTAAATCTTTCTCCAGCAGTTTCTCTTCTTTCTCCGCAAGTCGTAATTCCAGCTACGACAAACACACCGCATAATTATATGCAATAATCGTTTACAGTAATGAAGTCCTTCATGCATGCAGACGAGGTTCGAAAGCTAAATATTTGTGAGCGTGCAAGTGGAATCCGTTAATACGAACACAACTGGGCCACGAAGAAATAGAATTCGGAGGAAAGAATATCGTCGTAATAAACCTAATGATAATGTGGTTTGTACAGTATATAAACAAGAAAATATTAATTCTCTAAAATATAAAAAAAACTACGAAAATTTTTTAAAAAACTGAAAAAACTAAACAAACAAAAAAACTAAAACTATTTTATAACATCATAAGGAATATTCCTGTACTAACCTCTTCAATTTTCGCAGACAGTTCCTCTGGTTTAGGGTCATCTCCCTTCAACACTCGTATTCTGCCGTCTTCTGATGGAGTCTCAAGTTGCTTTTCTAAATCCAACAAGTGTTCTCGACACAGAAGCAACTGAAGAAAAATTTTGATTTAAGTGCAAATTCAAGAACAAGCGACTACAAATACCATTTTCGAGGGCAGCTGTACTGTTCATCAAGAGATACCAAGTAATAAGTTGTACTCAACGCAGCGTTACAAGAAATATATGCCATTGTATTTTATTTTACAATCTGCTTCTTTACAGGTGACCTTTTGTACACGCAGTTAATAGTACTGATATAATCCAATCAACACGAAGGACGAATATTACTATCACTAGAAAAATCATACTTCATAACTAACCTGAATTTGAGTTGTAACAAGTTCATTGTCCAAGAACTTCTTTTTTGGCAAGGTTTTCTTTGCGACTGAAATTAAACGTTTTATTTCTGTGACCTATGGGCAGAAAAACAAAGCATCAACAAACACACCCAATGAAAATTGAATATAAAGCAGTGATTGTGTGATAGTGACAAACCTAAATACATTTTGTATTCAAGTATTAACTATAGTGATTAATATTAGATACAATTCTAAAAAACAGATTATCATAATACTAATGATTAAGAAACAATGAAAAACTTTGGAGAGAGCACTACGTATTCGGCAAACCGCTCCTCAGGTGTAGTGTCTAAGAACTGAACGAAGATAACTCCTGTCCTGCGGCGCCGTGCCCATTACATGCTCAAGCAAATGTACATATGACGTCATTGTACCTCCAGTTCAAGAATCCTGATTTCTTCCTGTCTTCCGCGAAGCTCCATGTCACCATTACGAAGCAGAGTTTCTATTGGAAAATATTGAAAACATTTCCCTATCTTCATCAAACAACATTAACCTCAGGGTTCTTGTAGGTACAAAAGGTTCTGAGCTTACATTGTACGCCTGAAGCTTTTACACAGGGACGTTGACTGGACAACATGACCGCTTTACCAACCTTGGACGTTAATTTTTTCATAGAAAACACAAACTTCTTCGTTTCGTTCAATTAGTTTAATTCCTCTAAAGATAACAGAAATTCAGGCGTACTGTACTTTTGTGTATATGTGCTATGGAAGAGAGTCCCTTCCGTTCGCTATGACGTGTTTCTTCTGCAACGCTGATTTAAAAATCAGAGCGCAAACGGAAAAGACTTTGTGTGTGTTGGGGTGTAAATCGATGCAAATGTAAAGTAATGAACAGCATACGTAACTTAAAGCATGACCATGCAGATCATGACAGATGGGATATACCTCTTGCAGACTAGCAAGGCGTTTTGAGAAATTTTTCGGAAGCTTTACTTGCTCGTGAGCAACGTTATAACAATTTTTTCCTTAGATTAATATTCAAAACTGATCCGTACGTGAGAGTTATACCTGTCATTTCTTTGTTGAATGCAATGTTCATAACGTTTTCGCAGCTAAACATAATGAAAATAATATGCCTATATGAGTAACTAAAGCGTAATTATTGCACATGCTGATTTTCATAAATACAACATTGTATTCATGAAAGTAACATATCATAACGCTAGCGCATTTTAAATTTTTTAAATTTTAAACAAAGTATTCATTTTTTGTATGGATTGCAAGATGCACCTGGACCATGTTTGATTCGGCTGTATTAATTAAATCATTCAATTTGGCAATATCCATCCTCTAAAATAAAATGTAAAGAAAATGATTGTTAAACGCAGGTGAAATAACTAGTATAGAAGGAAAAATCGGAAGAGGTTCTGAAGAAAAATATGAAGATACTATTGAATCTTCCAAAAACATGATTCGGTCGAGTATGCTATTACCCTATCACATCCCTCCGCAAGAGAAAAATCGCGACGAAATTAAACTAGGGCTAGGGATATAGTTTGGTGAGTATAGATGAAAATCGTTTATGGATATGATATACATTATTACTGATTTGCAAGTTCCACTTTAGCGGAGTGTTTGTAAACAATTCCCTGTATCCTTCAATCAAAATTATAGTACCAACTGAAGAGAAGATGTTGTAAATATTCACCTTTTGTTCCCTTCTCTCTCTATTCTCTTCTCCAATTTGAACTTGCTTACTAACTTCATTTCTTAGACTGTCTCTGATTGCTATCGCATTGTTCTTTTTCAAATGAGACTTTTGCAATAATCTATAGTTAACATGATAAGATTCGCACATAAAAATGATTGACAGCATTAGTCCAGTACCAGGCCGACAGCATGCATGCGCATATAGAAAAGCTTAAAGAAATTGAACCAATATTTCACTAGCTGAATAGTTTTCTGTGTAACGGAAAAATTAGCACCCCGCCCTCCCCGCCTCCATCTTACAGAAGTGTTTCTGTTCTATGCTTGTTTTGGGTAAAAACTGCTAAACTTCGCCAAAGACTATAATAAATCAAAGCATCTTTTCGAAAATTCAAATCAGCACCTCCCTTCAAGTAAACATCTCATGTCGAATTATTTACGGTATTGTAAGGAGATTTTTACAGTTGTTACGCTGAGGTTGCCAAATACTGGTTAAAATTGAGGTGTATGCGTTTATTATAAGTATACAGCATGGCTTGAGAGGCATTAGTGATTAAATGGCCCCGCAGGTAAAGGGTACAGGACCATTTAACCTCGAAAAGCCATGCTATTACTTTTTAACAGTGTAGTTGATAAGGGTTTCCAAGCGTATAAATTGTTTTACGAATTGTTAAAAACTGCTTTGA
This sequence comes from Phenganax marumi, assembly GCA_025400095.1. NCBI lineage: Eukaryota > Metazoa > Cnidaria > Anthozoa > Malacalcyonacea > Clavulariidae > Phenganax > Phenganax marumi. The sequence goes on along the minus strand of JAODVM010116089.1, from coordinate 9,683 downwards.
GAACAATAATTATTTCTGCATGTTTGACCATCAATAACCGAGTGGGCGATTAGTTATTAATCGACCCGGTAAAAACAGAAGAAATCCGGGTAACTATACTATTACTCTATGTAAACGTATTCATATTTCTGATAAACTCACAAATGTTAAAAAACATGCTTTACTCTACCTATCTTTAGAGTTAACTTTGGATCTTAAAATTTCGATTTCGTTCTGCAATATCTTGATTTTCTCACGCATTTCAGCTGCTCTCTGTAATTACAAATATACACAAGATGAAGTCCGTAAACAGGTAGAGTGCATGACCAGCGAGATAATGATAAAAAGCTCACAATACCTGAGTGCTGGTTTGAATAAGATTCACGCACTTATTTCTTTCATTCTTTATAACATCGTAGAGTTTCGCGAAATCCGACAACCTGGGGTACGCGAAATATGAAAACTTCAAGCTATAAATTAATGCATGACGTGCCAGGCTGGATCGCGAAGATTGAAAAGATTTGAATTTTCACTCAAAGGGGAAGAAAATTGATATACATGCAAACACATAACTCGTAGCTATATAACTTTTTTACAAACTTGTGCTGCATTTCAGAATATTTCTTGGCGCCGTCTTGAATGTGCAGATTTTTGGTTTTTACATCCTCTTGTGCTCTTTGATATCTTAACTATAAAAATATTATGAATTTAGATGACACGATTACATTCTCATAAGATGGCAAAAATATCATCATTCAGCGACAATATATTCTCACATCGATTACCTCGGCCCTTACAAAATCGCGTGCTTTGCTTTCTCTTTCATCAGCCTGAAGTTAACATGTATTTGCTAATTAGCACGTTCGCAAATTATGTACGTCTCTCTGCGTAAAGGGTGCCAACTGACAATATCTCAACCATTCTTAAAACAATTAAGAATTATTGTTTGATTGGATACTGTCACAGCAAAACAGTTGTTTTAAGGACTTACAAACCCACATGCATGGACTTCATCGATATTTCTGCATTTATTATGTCTATTATAGACTCAGTAAATCAAATCTTCAAGTCTAAAAATATTACATATTTATGATTTACTTCCACTAAACAAATGAAGTGGAGTTACCTTGATCTGTGCAAGTCTCTTCAAATCCACAACATCCAGTCTTAAATTAGCTTGATCACGAAGAAGATTTTCTTGTTCCAGAATCATCTGTTCTACCCTGGCTCGTTCGTGCGAGGTATACCCATTCTAAAAAACGTAAAGAAAAAACGAATCAAGGTTGCTATTTGCTGAATTATGGTCCTGCTACGCGGTGGTTCAAATATCTTGTCTCGCAACGGTACTGCGAGGGACAAATTGCATGAACCCATGCAATGCACTGTGCAATGTTAAAAAATATTGGCTACAACTGTTGCCAAAATAGATCGAATATCAACTTTGCGCAACGCTGAATGAATGCAGCATATATCACAATGATTTTGATCATGGCCATTGTTTTAGTGTAGCATACTGGAAATACAAACAATAAATTTATTCCAGGTGCGCAGCTAGCCCCGCACCAGACTGAGTGTGGGTCTGATCGCCCAATACTTGATTTTGGTCAAAAATATTCGCAAAACGCGCTCCCTTTCAAGTTGGAGTATCTTACCAGTTTTGGACGATTGCATGATCCCGAAAAAACGGAAAAATACTCTTGTTTGAACAAGAGGGGGGCATTTCGTTTGTATTCGTAGGCTGGAACTGCGCATGCACTATTCTGCATATGGCCATGTCGTATCTCCGCCTTAGGTCTAAAATCTCTATATGAGGTTGTTCAACAAATATTTCCTACTTGCTGTGCTAAAGTTTTCTTCGCTAAATCCACTTCTTTTTGCAGTTCCTTTCTCTTCTGAAATAAAGTTCCATCATCCTTAGGCGCACTATCTAGTTGTGATTTCACCTTGGCATACGCCAGCTTCACTTGCTCTAACGCGTCATTTGCAACTTTCAATTGAAGCTCTGACCTTTTGAGATTTCTGGAAGACAATAAATAGTGCTGCAGCCAGTTTATAAAGCAGAAGAAAAAACCCATACTCAACATTTCCACTTCGTGATGATTTTACGGTCCGTAATACAAGCACAAATAAATATTCGCAACTTTTATAATAAAAATAGCCAAAGCACGGATACTGCGCCAAAGCGTATAGAGTATCGGCTACTGTCGAATAAATGACAGAATAAATGACAGACGTTGTTGTCTTTATGGTGTTGACACCAAAAGGTGCTAACAGAGTGTTAGCACCCTATCTGTACAGCGCGATAATACACGTAGTCCTAAAAACCATCAAGTTGCTCAGAAGAATGCTAATTACAGTTAGTAAAAACATGTTCATAGTTTGTGTACTTCAGTGAGCTACCTATTGTAGTATTTAATATAAACAGTCTAAAAGAACTAGATTTTTGGAAGACGCTAGAAAACTCGACACAAAATGGAAGAAATTAATTCGCACTTGAGATCTCGGTCTTTTTCTCTCAATTTCCTGGAACGGATATCGTTTTCTGTCTTTTTCTCCAAAGCAATGTGTTTCAAATTAATATCCACCGTCGCTCTAAAATATCAAGACAACCGAAAAATGAAAAAAGAACCAGAAAAAAGTTGCACAATCTGCAATGATGAGCACTGCCGTTTCTTACCGATCTCCAATGAGTTCTGCTTGTTTCTCTTTGGAAAATTCCAGATCTTTCAAAAACATATCAACTTCTCGTTCCTGAATTAAAAGTGAATGTTTCCTCAATATGTATATACGTACAAATGCATGTTCTTATAGTAAATGCACGATGTTCACAAGCACACTATCCGAGCCCAAAACGAGTCTTCACTACTGTACCCTTTACATTACCCTGAGCCATTCTGAGTAGTACCAAAATGAAGGAGACACTTATCTTACTATATATTACGATCCACAAACTCTTTACCTACACGTACCTATTGATACATGCATACGCGCGAACAGCATCTGGCACCGGTTGTTCGAAGCGCGTTTAGCCTAAACGGTGGATAAGTTCACAATAGAATTCGTGTTTGTGTATTCCTTGAACAACGAAATTGAAAGTCTTTTTACTGATTACAATAATTATGCATTTACCTATAGTTTAATTACATAAGATTTGACTTGAAAGTTTTAGAAAATGTGTGAGAGTGTTTTTGAATTCTGACTTATCCACCGTTTAAGCTAAACGGCGTACGAACAATCGGCTCCTGGCAGCATTCCAAATATGCTTTTTTTTGTGCATGTGGTTTGTCAATGGTGACCTACTTTTTGATTTTTAGCCTAACATAATGTGTAATGTTAAACTTCAATTGAGAACCTATAGTTTAGACGTAGCTGCTGGCCTACTTTGAGGAATTAAACAATGAAATTGCCTACTTTGGAGATTTTCTCAAAATGGGGTTTCCAGTCTTAAGAGGGTGCATTTGGAACAGCGCTCCTGGGACCGGTTGTTCGAAAGGTGGATAGCGCTATCCACGTTTCGAACAACCGGCCTCTGGTCGTTGCAGTAAATACCTTAGTCTCATTCGTATGACGTTGCCTGTCGAGTGCGATAGAGAGTTCAGTTTTTTCATCATCCAGCAGTTGTTTCTTAGTTTCCATTAATTGCAACTGAAGAGCAAAATTTTTCATGGTTAAGAATCGAATTGGGATGATTAGCGGCACAGAATTAGACACAGTAAGAACATTGTCCAAATATAACGAATTCAGCTACATGGTCTATACCTCTTTAGATACATCAGCAATATTTGACTCAACTGATCTTCGTTTCTCGTTAATCTCACTACAAAAATGTTTATTATTTTCAGTTAAACGTTGCCTTTTTCCATTTTAGAGAAAAGCTTAATTTTAAAGAAAATTATAACAATACTATTATGCGCATATCATGACATCGAGTAACAAACATTTAGCTACGACTGCGGCACGTGTGCGGACTCTTTTTTTCTCGCGCTCAAGTTGGCTTAACACTAATCTCGTTACAAAATAATACAATCTGCCTCTTCTGCTATAAAATGTCCGAATATATGACAAGAAGATTGACTGAAGCAATCTGAACTAAGCGTTTGTGCGATGACTCTGACCTCAGTGGTAGAGGGCTGAGTGCACGCTTGACATGACGTCTTTAGCTCGCCAAGTGTCTGCAAATTATTTGGTTATTTATAAATAACCACATTTAAGTAACCTAAATGAAAGTGGTTATTTAGTAAATAACCAATTAAGTGTATTCGTTAAAAGTGGTTATTTATTAAATAACCAAATCAACGTGCATTCCGCAAATGGTTGTTTAATAAATAACCATTTGATGTTGAATAAATAATCAAAAAATGTCTAAAAAATGCATAAATAATAAAAATACATTTGGCGCCCCATAGTCCATGGAACTGGTAGTAAACTTGACGTTTTCGAAAAGTTATTGTTTAAAATCTACTATTTTGCTATGGCTCCAACACCATTTCGCAGATGCTTGTACCGCACCGCACCGCAAGTATTACGAACTATGACCCAACTAACACTGTGATCCCAAATATTTTTGATGAATATAAAGCAGGACTTACTTTAATTGTCTAGACATAAGATCAGCTTGTTTCAAGAAATGAGCAGGTTTTGAATGAACTTCCAATAATTGTGTTTTAAAATTCTGCTCCTCATAAGAACTTTTCTCACAATCATTTTGAAGTTGTTTCACTTCATGATCCCTAGTCTCCAACTCTTCTTTTAAAGTCTTAGTTTCTTGGTTTCGCTTGGCTACTTCAATCTTCATATCTTCATTAAATTTCATTAGTTCCTTTGCTTCTTTCTCAATTTCTTCTTCTTTCGGCATTCGAGAATACTCCCTTTCCAACATCGTCCTTTCTTCTTTCAAGCCCTCCAAGATGAAGTCCAGTTGGTACTGTCTTTCATCTGCTTGTGCTAGTTCATTCGAATGTTTCAGAAGTTCTTGTCTGAGTCTGCTTACTTCTGTCACTTCTGCATCGGGAAAGTTGTCAGCTTTCTCTAGTTCAGAACTTTGTCTCTGAACTTCTTGATGTAAATCCTTCGCCTTGTTCAATAGAATACGTTCTGATTCTCTAGTAGACAGTAGAAGATCATGATGTGCTGTGTATGTAGATTTCAATTTTGCAAGTTTTTCCCCATCCAGTTTGCCTTGACGAAAAAGCTAAATTACAGCACAAAAAATGGAAAGTTTAATAGTGTAAATGCTGGAAAATCAAACCTGCGCTATAAAAATATCAGCACACATGCAACAAATTAACCTTCAACTAAACTGTTGAAGTCTAATTCACATGCCTGTGTTGCTGTATCAGAAAGAACATCTTGAAGTTTTGAGAAAAAAGATGTGATTGTCAGAAGAAATTATTGTTCTGACACTAATGAGAACAATGAGAAACTAGCTGTTCACAGCAGGATTTGAACTTGCATCTTCATACAACGGTAGGACTGGACCGCCTCTCGAAGTATTGAGCTAGTGATTGAGCTAATTTGATGGAGTCAACTAGGATTGCTAGAGAATGATACTCAGACCAGTATTGATACAGGCACTTTATCATTTCTTGGATAATGATTCTACAATTATACCTAAATCATCAGGAAACTAACCTAACAAAATTTGTATCATAACTATCATACCCTAATCAATATAAACTAGCTACTGCCATGATCATTGTATGAAAGGATGCACAGTCTAATTGCATTTTCATCTGCTTCAATTTCTACTTTTCAACTAAACCAGTAATAAGAGATATTTTTATTTTTTTCTTTAAGTAAAGCTCTTTACTTTAAACAACTTCATATCAAAAAAGAGTATGACAGCGGGTTTGCTAATCCCATGAGTTACTACACCATTGTACACACATAACATAACAAGCAGGTACTGGTAACTACAAAAGAATCGTTAATAAACAATGTTTTGCACACCTGTCATTATCATTAACACCCAAATTCTAACAAACAAAGAAATCAGAATTGGGATTGCTATAAATTCATACAGAAACATGAAAAGATACTGCTGCTCATTGATTAGACTTCTATGCACAAATCTAAACCAAATTCCTCACGTGATCAAAAGGCAAAGCTATTTGTTCGAGCTAAGCTCAGCCATTCAGTGAAATATTTTTTTCTAATAAGTTTGATCATTTTCTAGTCAGGTGGTGATTCTTTAGCTCAGTGCAGTGGTGCATTCAGTTAACATGTCATGTCTATAACAAGTCAACTTTCAGCAAAGTTATAACTGGGTTTTAGCAAGTGCCTGAGGGTGATTTTGTCTGAGTTCAATCAAGTGAGTGGAATTAGGCTGGTCTCTTCCCCTACTTCACAGGTTTTCCCCAGGTGCTCTAGTCGTCCTCCTTCAATAAAACAATCCCCTAACACAAAAAACCGAAGCAGTAATCAATAGTTTAAACTGTGTCATTGGCAGCACTTTACCGTGCTTTTGATATACTTTGACATGGCTACGTTTGATCAGTGTTGTTCATAATATCACCGGCTGCGAAGAAGAATGATTATAACTCCTTCCCTATTCCTTCGCTTTCCTCAGATCAGGTGTTAAAATACTGGTATCTCAGTGAAAGTACTGTCTGCTAAGCAGCTAAGTCATCATTAACCACTGACTGACAATGCACCGCAATGTCTGTCTGATACCAGACGATTTTTCTCGTCAACTGGGAAACTTGATCTTGCTAGCGCTCCGTTAATTGGGTAAACCTTGCTTGCTGATTTGAATATAAGGACACTTTTACTTGCTATCGCAAGACGCTGCCTAGTTAACAATGCATGATAATTTCATTAGTCATGCAATCATGAGTAGAAACTTCCGAGCATTACTCACATCATCTAAACATTGAAAAGCTGGACTTGATGAAACATCTACATGCCCTTCTTTTTGAGTCAGTTTTGGCGCAACGGCATGTATAGCTGAATCAGCATCACTGTAACTTTCCTTCTTTTCATCCGTGTCACTCATTGCTTCTGAAGACTTCCTTGCGATGTATTTGCCGAATCATTAATTCGGCTGTTTTTGATAATTCAATGTAGTTTCTTCTTGAGTATTTCTATGTCGCCGTGACAACTGGTGACAACAACATTGCTCAACACCAAGATCCTAAGATGACCCAAATTATCCATCAAATTTAATCACAAGACTGGCGACACTCAGTGCTAAATTCGTGGTTAAGATACCCATTTTTATAGACACAATGTTTTTGTAATTTGGTGATGTTATGAAATATAAAGATGAAACTTGAAAGAGTGTTTAGTTTTGAAGATGATATTTTTCCTTGGATCGTAGAAAGAGTGAAACGGACACTCAGAAAAAGAGACCCAGGTACAGTATGATCGATCAGGGTATCAATATCATTCCAAGTTTAAGCAATCAAGGTTTAAATAAAGATTCAAAATTCAGAATTACATCGCCTGGAATAAACACATGTTTATCTAAGGCAGAATGATGTCATAGATTGTAATCAGATAAACCGCTGTAATATAGCATGTGCTGCTGGCATAAATGACATGCATGCCATGCATATGACAATGGTAGTGCAGTGTGCTGGAGCCAGAGTTTTAGCATATTTTGCCGGAGCCGGAGTTAGTTCAGCTCCGGCAAAACTCTGGCAGCACTTATTTTCTGGCGACTACTATCAGACTTTGGTAAACGTCACACTAAATCTGATAAATATCCGGCCAAAAAATACTCCGAGCAACACACCATTAGTATTGACAGAAAAGAGTAAAAATTTGCATGCAAATATTGCATTGCAGTTATGACAGTGCTTCCATTTTGAAATGTTAAATTTCCATAAAACTTCAAATTTTCATGAATTCGCCGGAGCCGGAGCTTGTTTTCCCGGAGCCGGAGTTTTTTTGGCCGGAGCTGGAGGTGAAAAACCTGGAGTTTGCACAGCACTAGACAATGGTGCCCTGGCTATAAAGTTTGTATTGTGCATTGGATATGTACAGATTACATTTTGCAGCTTAGCTTTAAAAACGTCTACAAGCACTTCGTCACACATACTCTTCAATCACGATGGTGGTCATGCTTGTCACAATAGTATTGTGCAGATACCTGTACACTGGTAACCCTGGAAGCACCTGGCTAGAAAAGGCATGTCCTCATTCCTCAAACATATCCTGTTATGTATAATGTGTGTGAGAATCGAATTGTTATACACCAGCATTAGTAAGAGTGCTTGATATATTAGATGCTCTCTGATCAACCTGATAGCTGAGTTAACCTTCTAAAAAGTACAACAGTATAATCATACCGATGATCTGATGGCCAAAGCCAGACGCAGTTCTGTGGTACGTAGCTTGATTATTTACAAGGGTCTTCATAGAAATGCTAGTGTATTCCTTTTGCTTCAGAGTATGTTTCCTCAGAAAAAGTCTAATATAGATATTAGCTGAAATGCCCAATATCTGGCTCTCTTCTGATGTCCTAGGGATAGGAAACAAAATGGTATTATTGGAGAGAGAATGTTTGATAAGAACAAAGACCACTTCGTGATTTCCTATTACAAAGAGACCGAAAAACCGGTTGGATACTTGGTGGATAACAAACCTTAACATGCCAGCCAATAAGCAAGTTCTTGGAGACCTAGTTGGCAACTGTCTTGTTTATTTCTTCGCCACCCAAACTAAACTAACTATTGTCAAGCCCACATTGGTTTTCTGGCTTTCCTGTTAAATGGTAGATTACTAAAGAATGAAGCCAAAAGCTTTCTGTATACTATACAAAACGACAAGCACTACATCATAGCCTCAACCAAGATCTCAAGATTTTTTTACAGATCTTGAGACTTTTGGCACTTCAGTAATCTCGGAGATTTTTAAGATTACAAAGAGATTTCTCATGACTTTCCAAGATTTTTGGGGGTTTTTTCATGATTTTTCCGAAGATTTTTGAGATTTTCGCAACATTTTCTTGATTTTAGAATCTCATGGATTTTAACATTTTCGTGATTTGCAAAAATGTTTTGAGATGTTTGAAGATCTTTTGAAAGCCTTCCCGAAGGTTGCTCGGACTTATTTTCAGTCATACGCCTCTCGTATTATACTTTGCGTATTTTTTCCCCCAGCTAGCTGCGTGAATGATCGCGTTTTATTGTTTGTCCCTTTTCTTCTTGTCTTCTTTTAATTGGTCTTTGTATCGCGATTGTGGTTTCTCGGGCCACGGTCCGTTACACGAGCATGAAAGAGTATAAATGTGAATAAATGTGAATAATCTACTGTACTATTTGAAATACTGGAAATTTTGGAGTAGCCCGATATGGTCTGGTGCTTTTGCAATCTCATAGTCATCCTGTACAATCTCCTGCCCGTGTTCTCTTCTACAGTGTATTAGACTGTGCTTTGTTTTCGTGACTGTCTGCCACATCCTTATTTCTTGCAACGATTTGTCCAGAACTTTTCAATCATATTCCGTTAAGTAGATTGTTTACATCTGCATAACTGGCGCAATTCGCAACTAGAAGCGTGCACAGTAGTAGGCATTAGCACTATTTGTCTTTGTTGATGTAGATGTGGATGCTATCAAAGCAAATTGTAATGCCCATATTGTTGGACAGTTGGATGATGATGTATTGCTGTTCACATGGGATGGTACAACAGACAAATCAAAGGTATATATGTATATACATACATATATATATGTATGTGTGTGTATACATACATACATA
>JAODVM010115978.1:0-15794 GCA_025400095.1 Phenganax marumi | reverse complement strand
TTACTATGAAAAACTCAGAAACACATAGCAGCACTATTCTACCACTGACAAGTAAATGTAAACTTTCCGACAATTGTGTATAGTCTTCATTACACAGCAAATCTGTTAGCTACACTGCAGCACCTTTGCAAAAGTTCATCGCCGACTAAATATCTTGAATTTACTTGACTTCAGTCGCAACTTTCTGCTCCACAATGTGATTTGGGATAATTAATGCAAATCTACATCACAGCGCGTTGTCTGGAATTGTAATGCTGGAAAACTTTAGCGATGTTGTGTTCGGTGTATCGTTCCGGCTTTTGTTGCTTGCTGTATACATAAAATAGCATTTAGGATGGTGAAAAACGCCAACGATTTGCAACTTTTGACGGCTAGTTTGGCCGTAATATACCAGATGAAAATGCTTATTTGTGACAATAATGAGGTTCATAGTTCAATGCTGCAGACAGAATATACAAGTACATCTCATTGCCGATTGCTGTGTATTTTTGTTCTATTAAATTGTAATTCATTTGATACAGCAAAACCTCATAGCTTATTTTCAGTTTTATAGTTTAAAACAGCAGCTTAGCAAGTGTATATCTCTGGAAATGAAGTTTTGATCGCGGGTTATATGTCACACTCCTATGACTTTTGCCATTAGTGCAGGCAAATACATTTAATATTTCTCCATGAAGCACGTGTTCGATGGCAATTTCAGTGAAAATGGAGGTGCATGCTCATGAATTTGTTTAATATTTTAGTACAAATATGCCCTAGAAATACCTGCAAACACCCCCTGGAAAGATTTCTCTATGACTGTATGACTGACTGACGTGAATTTGCACCATTTATCACAATACTGCACAGTTTCGAAGAAACTTTGCACTAAAAATGTACTTTATGCACTTTCCATTTATTCGATATTTTTACCTGGCCTAGTCTCTGTGGCTGGTTTGAAACATGCATCATTGTCACATAACCGATAGCACTGGAGGCATTGATGTCTGGTTGCCAATGTCGTCGATATGAAGCTCTTATAATTATTTTATCACTGTCAAAAAGTGCTCCATACCACTTGTTTGCTTGAATGTTAAATGTCAACATTTAACACCAAATCAGTGTTCTTTTACACCTGTTTGGTAGAATTATACACTTGAGTTAATGTTAATTTACACTAATAGAGTCTTTGTATACTTTGAACCCAAAAGTGTTCATTAACTCTCTCCCTTGGAGTTAAGCAACATTAAATCAAGGTATGTTTACACTGATTTGTGTACATTTACACATAAATAAGTGTAAATAACACCCTGTTTTATTTTCCACCAGAGAAGTGTTGCGCGAACACTACTTTGACGTAGAGTTACACTGAGGCAGTGTACTATTGCACTGAAATGGTGTTAAATATTTAGCTACACTGACTTGGTGTAACATTACGCTTGTTTCGTGTTTCAGCAACACTGTCAGATTTACAGTGCACTAAGCAACAGCCAAAAGAAGACCGCAGGTTTCGTGAAGGCCTATACTCGTTGATCGTCAGATATGAGGGCCAGTCACTACAATGGATGGTTTTAAAAACTAGTTTGGCTAGATGATAGTCCCTATATTCTAAAATTGAGAGCTAGCCAAGTGATAGAATGTCAAATACAGCTGCATACTTTTTTAGCACAAACCCAGCGACAACCAACTGTACTCGCTGTAAACGTTTAAAGAGGTAATCTGGAACTAAAATAGATACCACATCATTGTAATCAATTTTTGATAGTACTAAACATTCAGCAAGTTGTTTCCTGATCTTGAATGGCACTGCGTTTTAACTTTCTCCAAACAGATAGTCTTGTAGCAGGTTGAAATCTTACTTTGGATATCATCGTTCTATTCTAGGTTTTCTTGCATGACATTTTCGAGGAGAAGCGCATTTTTGTTCTTTCAAGCTCTACTCCATTTACATTAAGGTTTATAGAACGTTCATTGAGCTGATGGACACGAGAAAGCTGGGTAGTCAAAAAAAGCATAAGTTTTGTTTCCTTGGGATTAAGAAGAAGGTTGTTGGAAGATGACCAAGAGGACAGCTTGTATAGATTGGTTTAAAGATTATCTACCCTCTCCTTAATGTCCTATATGTAGATGACTTAATATTATTGGCTGAATCCAAGGCTGGCTTCCAGAATTGTCCAACAAAACTTGAGTTCTACACAAAAAAATGGAAACTGAATATTAATCACAATAAATCTAAAGTCCTTATCTTTGGAACACCAACCCAAACATCTTGCCATTTATCATCAATACGGTCATTTGACAAAAACGTTTTGGAACAAGTTGATGACTATTGCTATGTTGGTATTACTCTTAATTTTTCTGGTAATTTCAAACAACCACAATAGATCATACATGGAAAAGCGCTAAACGCCTATCATAGCATATTCAAACATTTTTTCAAGAAACTCCATTTAAAGTTTTGCAAAAGAATTTTAGGTTTTCATTCAAAATCAACAAATTTGGCTGTTTATTCTGAACTGGGGAGGACACCTCTGATTATTCAAATAGCCAAACTTGTAGTGAAATACTGGTTCCATATCAAAAGCAATTCATTTCCGTATAGCCTTGTGGATGAAGCGGCGAATGTCTAAAGCCAATAATAAATTTAAAATATATTTTACAATTAGCTGGGATAGAAAATTGCAACTTGCAAACTGAACCGCTGAAGTCAGCATTGAAACAACAAAAATTTTGATATTATTTGGAAAACAGACTAAAAGAATCCTTGGTAGCTGTACCGAGACATTGGGGACCGAAAGTGATGTCACACTTGTGAAGTGTGATGGATCATGGGCTCATTTTCCCACACAATGTGTGGAGCCCACGAGTGGAAATGATGTCATGTTTGTGCAAAGGAAGCTCTGGTTAGTGTACATACTTTGCGTACATACAAGATGGAAAAAGTGTTGTTGTCGGACCTTTGCGAAAACATAGCACAGGATCAAGTTGACCATAATTTATGCGAAATGGATAAAAATGGTGATAATGTATGCAGAGAGATCAAAATCAAAATGTCAAAATCAAAATGTCAAAATCAAAATGAGGTGCTCAATACGGGTCCGAAGCAGATTTTCAAAGTACAAACTCAAGTTATTGAGCAGAAAATGGCATTTGAGAGCATCTTTTATCAAGGAAACTTACCTATTTGAGTTGAGAATTGAAAGTACTACATTTTTCGTGAGAAGTTCTGCTGTGAAAAACCTGCTTTAAAAGGTATGTTGTTTAGCAGATTTTCTGTAGACATAGGTGATTCAATGATTCAATGAAATGTTTATTTTGTTGTTTAGAGATGGATTTAGTGACAGAAATTGGTGAATGCCAAACACTAGAAGAGGTTACGGCTTTGGAAAGGCAGTATATGTTGAATGACATGGAACAACGGCATGTGTTTGAAAAGACTATGAAAATATTTTTTCGTATAAGCGATTGGCAAAGGGAGAACGAACAATTGGGACTAGAAGCAACCATGTCAGACACCTGGACACCGGCGCAACGTGAACGTTTTTTACGTGAATGGCAAAACGACGAATGGCAGACCAGTCAAGGTGAGAAACGATCCCACGGAGAGATGAATGATGGCGCTGGGACATCGGACGAGGTTAGCGAGAGTAACTTTTTTACAGTAGCTGATGTGAAACAAGTACAAGTGAAAAAGTTCAAAATGACTGCCGTGGATTATACCCTTCATTTCACGGACATGTTTTCCCACTTGGAGATATCTCAGTACCATCACTGGCTTCATGAAATAGTTCAAAGTGTGCTGGATAGCGTTACCCATGATATTCCCCAACATGATCAAGTGCGTTTTGTGTTACATTTGCCTCAACTGGACCCACCTATATTGCTACCATTTATGCCTCGTCAACGTTTCACCACTGAACGTATACTCCCTGAAATCAAGCGTGTCATCCAGTCCAACCATGAGTTTGGGCTAAACGAAGAAGTGGACATGAATTTGATTCATGTGGAAATGCCTCATGGCTGCAAAGGCATGAAATGAAGCCACATTAACCTGGAGAAAAATTTGATAAATAAAAGATCTATTGTTCAAATCCAAAACTAGGATGAATTATGTCTAACCAGAGCCCTCATCATCGCCATTGCCAAGATTGAAAATGTCAGTCGAAATCGTCAGATACAAAAAGCTGACAGACCACTTCAAACACGTCTAGCTCAAGAATGACACCAAAAGCATGGCGTTCCCATCGGATACTGCAGAATGAATGAAGTAAAACAATTTCAAAGTCATCTCTCTGACTACCAAATCAACATCGTGTCCAAAGAATACCAGAACACTCTCCTTTATACTGGTCCAGATCAAGAGAAAAGAATTTACCTCTATCTCCACGATAGCCATTATGACGTCATCAGCAGTATGCCTGGCTTTTTTGCTCGTAATATGTACTGTCATACTTCTAAGAAAGCCTACGATCATAGGGGAGATCATATCTGTCCCAACGCGTGCAGGTTGTGCTATTTCATCAACTGTCCCATCATATCCTGGATTCATTGCGACAGTTGTAAATCAAAGTTCAAAGCCAAGCATGTTTTGATTGGCATAAACAGTCCGTGGGAAACGCCAAATCCATTTGTGCTCAACTCGTCAAATGCATCAGATGCAATACCGTCTGGTGCAATACCGTCTTAGACGTAATCAAGCAGCATCTGAGAAGCACCATTGTGGTGTGATGAAATGCTCCATATGGAACCAGTACGTTCGACACATGAATCATGAATTCTACATGCAGCCTGTCCAGAAAAAGAAGAAATGCCAAAACCAGGAAGCTCCCATAGAAGATGAACCACCTGAAAATGGATACGATGCATCATGGTTCTTGGATACCGAATGCCAGCAGGGAAACGAAGAGCCTTTTGATGAAGATGAAACGCATCAAAGCGAATACAACGAGTTGATTTTTTTTTTTTGGAATGCAGCCAAGAGAATGGAACTCACAAACTGAACTTGTGTGTTATACAGAACAAAGCCGGTGAGGAACGGGTGTTTCAGGGAGACAATACGCAAAACGAATTCTGCGAATGGCTGAAGAACACAAGGCATGTATCGTGATGGCTCATAACTTTATTCTTCAGTATCTTTGTGACAACGGTGTCAAGTATGACATGATCATGTGAGGTGCCAAAGGTCTCACGTTATCCATTGACATGTTCAACATCAAATTCATTGACTCTCTCAGCTTCAGTCCTATGAAGTTGGCTGATTTTCCAAACACCTTTGGATTGGACGAACTTGCAAAAGGCTATTTTCCCCATTATTTCAACACGAAAGAAAATGCACAGTATGTTGATGAACTTCCTGAGGCGT
The DNA here is from genome assembly GCA_025400095.1 of Phenganax marumi. Classification (NCBI taxonomy): domain Eukaryota; kingdom Metazoa; phylum Cnidaria; class Anthozoa; order Malacalcyonacea; family Clavulariidae; genus Phenganax; species Phenganax marumi. The sequence goes on along the minus strand of JAODVM010115978.1, from coordinate 10,453 downwards.
GGTACTATGATCCCGATGGCATGTCTCCAGATGGTTGACAGAAATTCTTCGAATGGTACCAGTCTCTCAAACAAGAAAACTACGTGTTCGATTTCCAGCAAGAGATCCCATGTTACTGCTGTTCGGATGTATGTTCTGTCCATTGAACTAAAAATACATGGAACGCTACCAGAAGCCAAAAATTGAAGCCAAAAGTCCGAGGTCGGTCCTAGTCTTTCCATGCAACGGAAAACACGGCCAAAAAACAAAACAAATAAACACTTTCTGACAACGAGTAGAACTTTGCCAAAAAAAACTAGTTTTACGAAGCTACTAAGCTAGTGATTGACTGAGTATCGGTATCGGCATCAGTATCACACCGATATTTGTGATATCGGTGGACAATCGGCATCGGTGATATTCTCCATACTCACCAATTGTGTACCACCGATTGTTTAAAAACCACTAAATAAAACTGTTTACATCGACATTATGTAATTAACTGGATACCACCGCTCTTTTTGAAAATCAAATGTTAAATTCTCGCGTGAACCATTAACTGCAGTAACAAATGACTAATAAATTGACCAAAAAAAACCCCGAAAGTCTTCAACAGTCCAGCGTATCATTTTATTTTGTATATAAATATGAACTTTTTACAAATATAGTTAGGCTTCACATTTAGAGTTATGAGGAAAGGAGTTATCCCAGATCTGCCAAGACCAATGACAACGATCTTAGTATTGAAACTGCAGCAGTGGCAAGTTTCCTCTGATTACAAGAATCATCTCAGCTTTATTAGGGTTCAATTGATTGTGCTTTTCTTCGTATAAATCGCCAGCCTCGCTAAAAAGTCTTTCGCTTGGAACACTCGTTGGTGGTATTATTGGACAAATTTGCTGAGCTTGGTAAATCTGTGCTTGTTAATTGCCCACCAGTTTAATGGGTCACACTGCCATTTCTGCAAAGGATTAGAAAGAAACATATCTATTTCCTGCTGCCAGTTCTTCTCATGTGCTTCCACCGTCGTATGTGCTCCTTTCTCCCTCAGAAATGCCTCATACTCACTCTGAAACAGAGATTTGGACTCTCTGTTATCTGACATATGGGTAGCAGGTTCTGGCATTAAAGGTCGAGGCTCATCCACCTCAGCTTCGTCAGTTAGCCAATCAATTGCAATTTGTTGCGAGTTGACCAACGAGAAAAAAACGGTTTTAAAGCGAGGATCCAGAAAAGTGGATAGAACAAACAATTTATTGCTTTCCATCTCCAGAAACCTGCGATTCAGCGATTCAAGCATAGTTGAAGTCATTGTTTGGATTCCCTGATCATCAGTGTGGTTTTCAAGGGAGTGTTGTAGCAATGATACTGAGGGCATCACCATAGATGTTGATTCTGATACAGATGAAGCTTGGCGAGTCAGTTGTTCAAAGCGCCTTAACATTGATACTAATGTACTTGCAAGTTTCCATTGATTAGCTGTCATAACTGGAATATCATGTAGGCTTGCACACTCTACAAGCGCATTTTTTTATTCCAAAATTCACTGTAACATGTAAAATGAACTGTTCCATTGAGCAGCAACATCTTGGATTATGTGGTGTCTTGGGAGGTTGTGTTTTTCTTGCAAGGCTTCCAGACGATGGTGAGCTAAAGGAGAGCGATGAAAGTGCCCAGCGATGCATCGACAAATGGCTAACATATCATTTACTGATCTCTGGGTAGAAATGGCATCATGATTAATGAGCTGCAGCGTGTGAGCAAAGCAACTCTGCTGATCTATACCAGTTAATGCTAATCCAGCAATGGCGTTGGCTGCATTGTCACTTAAAATGGTTAGTACTTTGCCCTCTATATCCCATGATTTAAGCATTTTATTTAGTTCATTTTTAATGGCTTCAGCTGTGTGTTGTCCAACGAATGAAGATGCATTTAATACCCCACATTTTCGTATGAAATCTTGCGTGATCCAGTGGCCTGTTAAACTCATAAGGGAGTTTGTGCTACACGTTGAAGACCAGATATCCGTCGTTAAAGCAACGTGGTCTGTATTCTTAAGTTCCTCCGTAATTTTAGCCTTCACACGTTCATAAATATTTGGGATTACTTTTTGGCTAATGTGCTTGTTCGATGGCAGCTGGTATCTAGGCTCAAGCAAGTTACAAAATCTCTGAAAGCCCACATCAGTTGTAATTGAAAACGGTTGCAAATCTAATGCAATCATTTTGGCGAGTTCTAAATTGGCAGCAGTTGTCCTTGGGTCATTTTGTTGCCACTTGGTCTTGTTTTCTATCATAGTTGTAAGCTGCATTTGGTGGACTCTTTTTGCATTTTGCGATGTTGACTGACCTGCTACAAGTCGTTCCTCGGCAGCTTTCCGCTTTTGTGCAGTGACCTCTTCCTCACCTTTCTCATATTGCATGTAAGCAACTCCGTGGCAGCTCTTGAGGTCGCTTTTGAGATTGCTAGTGTTACAAGACGATGCTGTTTTTTCTCCTCGAGATATAAGTCAACTGCAAGTATTACATTTTGCCCGAGTCTCATCCTCGTCACTTACGATAAAATGATTACAAATTTTACTCATACGAGGCATGGGAAAGTTTTGCGGTAAATATTGTGTACATTTTACTGAATTTAGTATAAAATTAACTAATAACTGTCTCGAGACCTGTTTATTGTCTAGACTAACTTAGACAAACTTACAGTCAAACCGTTGCAATGACAATAATAAAATGAAAATATACTCAGATTCTAAAAATAGCTGAATGATTTGCTGACTATTTCATTCCCTTCCCATATTTCTGGACAAAATCAACACAAATAAAAAGATTTAATAAAATGAAAGGTTCTTCTGATAGAATTTTTTATTTTTGATTGTTTTGAATCTGGCCCATTATTTCTTTGAAGTTTAAAATATGTAATACTTCCTCGAAAGAATTCCACGTTGAATTTCGAATGTACAAGCAATGTTGGAAAATTGAAGTTTTAGTGCTCAGTACGGGCTGTTTTTGATGAGTTGCGAACACTAATTTGGCGCAACAATTGTGCATTTTTATAAATTTTATAACTTGGTATGAACGATAGGTACATCTTTCGATAAACTGATCATATTGTGACATTAAACCATCGGTATCGGTATGGGCAATATTGCCGCGCGAGCAATTGGTTATCGGTCGTTTCCGATAGTTGCACAATCGGTCAATCACTATACTAAGCATTTTTTAGCAGAAAGTAAGAAAAAAACATACAAAGAAGAAAATAAATGCAGTTTTTTAGATAGAGATAGATGGATAGATCATTTAATAAATTAAAAACTCGCAGCCCTCAGGCTGAATTATGTTTAACTTTACAAATATAAAATATTAAACATAAATACAACAAAACATTCAGATTACGAATAATTACTTATATACAGTTACATGCAACCATCTACTCACAATACTTCATAGAACGGTGTATGATAAAGCTATTCTTAAAACAATTGGTTTTACTAACTACATTATGAAAACAATATTTTGTTCTTAAATCATAACCGGTACCCGTCTTATTTGGCAGCAAGGTATGCAGTTTATGGTTCGGGATCACTCACGACCTCAGTAAATAGGTTATTAGTCAAATTTTCCCTCCTATTAAACAATGGTTCAATGCGAGCCTCTAACAAGGCCTCTGGATATATTAACGATGGATATATTATTCTGAGTGCACGTCTTTGCAACTTCTTTAGATCATCGGATAGATATTGGGGTAGCGAATCGTGGAAAACCGGACAGGCGCATTCTGTTACAGGTCGTATGCATGTTAAATAAAAGGTTATCAAAACTTTCACGCAAACTTTAGCCCGTTTTAGCTGTTAAAGGAAGTACAGTCTTTTTGATACTTTCTTCTCGATCTCTAATACATGCAGGTTCCACTTGAGGTCATGTGAGATATTCAATCAAAGTAACTTGGCGGACGACACCTTTTCAAGTGGTTTGTTGTTCACGGTTAGGGGAGCAAAGGTCCGTTTCGATTTGGCAAAGGAGATGCAAAGCTCCTTGCATTTGGTTTCGTTTAGCTGGAATTTGTTGGTTGTTGACTGTATTTGAAGATCATCCACTGACATATTGATTGTTATTTTAGTTCCAAGGCTGGACTGACAGAAGTTGTAAGGCCTGTTTCAAACGTCGCGCTACTGTTGTGTCAAATGCATTAAAAACAATGGATAATGAAGAGTTTCAGCTGATTATCTATTGTTTTTAATGCATTCGATACGACAGTGGCGCGACGTTTCAAACAGTCCTAAGCTGTTCTCAAGTTTTAATACAACACACGCTGCAGCAGCTTTGACCGCTTTGACTTATGAGGCGGCGATTTTTGGCACAATCGGTAACTTATATCATTAAAACGTCGAACAAAGCGAACTTTCGTTGTGATAGTTTATCGAAATGATAAATTATTAAGGGAGAAGATCCTTCATGTCTAAATAGAGACTTTACTATAATGCGGAACATTTGACTTGCTAGTTTTTAGTGCAAAGTTTCTTCGAAACTTTCTTCGGGGACGTAAGGACATATTTCTCGGGCATATTTCTCTTAAAATGTTAATTAAACAACTTCACGAGCACGCGCCCCCGACATTTCGCTATCGAACAGGTGTATGGGAAAAGGCGTGAGTGAATAAGAAGGGGCGAGTGAGTAGGGTGAGTGAGTGAATAGGAGTGAGACAAATGTTACTCGGGATCAAACTTCATTTCTACCGCTATACACTTGCTAAATTGCTGTTATGTAATAAGCTAAAACATTTTGTGTGTTTTGCTGTATTGAACGAAGTACATTTAATAAAACATTTAATAAATATTTAATAAATACATTTAATAAATATTCACGGCGAATATTCACGGCAGATGTTTTTGGCCGTTTTAAGAACTACTTTGTACATAGAGCACGAAAACAAATATCTGAATGATGCACCAAACTAAGCGCATATTTCTATTAAAATGTTAAACGACTCCATGAGCACGCGCTCTCGTTTTCGCCGAAGTTGCTATCGCACAGGTGCTTTGCGGCCAGGAGTGAGTAAATAGGAAGGGGCGAGTGAGTAGAGTGAGCGAGTGAATAGGAGTGAGACAAATGTTACTCGCGATCAAAACTTCATTTCTACCGCTATGCACTTGCTAAATTGCTGTTATGAAGCTAAAACATGCATGTTATGAGTTTTTGCTGTATTGAACGAAGTACATTTAATAAAACGAATCTTCACGGGAAATATTCACGGCAGGTATTTCTGCCCGTTTCAAGAACTACTTTGTACATATAGCACGAAAACAAATATCTGAATGATGCACCAAAACTCAACGTTGTAACTCAATATATTAATACGGGTAGAAAGCGAAATTTCGCAACCAGTGTTTACTAGTACTAAATTTTAGACAAACGCCCCGCGATATAGACTCCATTAATTGCCCGGAATCACACATCGACTGGAAAACGTGGCTGCGAGATATCGCTATGTGTATAGTGCATCTATGATATAGTGTGTTATAAAAATGTAGTCGTTGTGTTGAGTCATAAACTTCTGGCATTTTCCTTGCTGAGTTTTCTGACCTACAATGTAGCAGAAGTGAACACTTCTCGTTTCAGACCAAACTAGTAAAGTGCAACAGACAGGCTGTATATTGGTATTCACGAAGTATAAACTACACAGATACTTACTATGTTATCAGCCTATAGAATGGTCATTAATACTTGGCTAAGCATCTAGAAGCGATTGAAGTCGGTAATAAAAAGAGTGAATGTGCGCGAGGAAAGTACTGTGCTTAAGGAAAGTACCGTGCGAGTCGGTGCGACTATGGCGACAACGGCAATCTTGCACGGTCTAATACTGCTCTAATACTATTATAGTATACAGTGCAATAATATTCGGAGCTGAAAAACTTACGAATATCTATATATAAAGTGTGGTATAAATGCATAATGTAATAGAGTGTTTGGAGTGGTTGGATGTCTAGTAATGATCGATATATATGAGTATATTGCAGTTTCACATGTAACTATCTTAGATGATCAGTACTCACTCAGCAGCCAAAACTTAACAGAGTGTTGCGGGTAAAATGTTGTAAAGGCCTTAGAAAGGCTTTGCACTCTCCTTGAGGTCCCTAGTTGTACTATGTGAGCCCAATATGAGCAATCAGTTATTCAAAACTTTTCCAAACTATTAAATTTCAACATAAATTATACGAACAAATTAAGGTACACCAGAGAATGCATGAGAGCGAATGAATTCAAGAAAAGTGCGGACTTTTCAACAGAATTTTCGGAACTTTGTTTCGAAGTTCGCTAATTCGTTGCGTAGTTCAAAGTTTCGTAATGAGATTCAGAAACTCGTTGAAACTAGGCATTTTATTGGCTGCTTGGGAATAATTTGTGGTCAATTCTAGCCACAGTACATAGAAATGAGTGAAACAGGGAAAAGGCAAAAATTTATGGTGGAGAAAGAACGAAAAACGTCCAAACTGAATTTATGAACAGCTTCGAATTAAGTTAACATATTTTCTTGAGCTGATATGATTCATAAACTTCTTCACAAACACAAATCTAGTAAGATAATATTCATGCATGAAGGAAATTATACTATAATAGTTTCTAGAAACATTTTCGTTTTATGAATACGCGTTGTAATTTGTAAGCGCGTGTTAAAATTGTTAAATATCATTAGCATTTTACTTTTATTGATGAAAATTTATAGGTAGCTACATATTCCTGCAAAAAGCTCGGCCTATTACGTTCGCTTGTTTGGAAATTAACATTGTTTCTTGTGCTGGTATGATTAACGAACTTCTTCACAAACAAAAATCTACATTGATATGATACATGCAGTAAATTACTATAATAATTTCTACAAACGTTTTCGTTTTATGCATGCACGTTGTAATTTGAAAGCACGTACTAAAATAGTCAATTAGCATTAGTTTTCTCCTTTCCAATAATGAAGAATTTTTAGCTATAGCTACATATTCCTGCAAAAAGCTCAGCCTATTACGTTCGCTTATAGTCTATTAAATATTGTTATGTTTGTGAACAGCTTTGACTTACCTCGCTCTCTACTTGAGACTGAATGAAAGATTTGGCCCGAAAATTATTGCAAACACAAGAGAAAAAAGTTGATGCAATAAGTCTATATTTAACAAGACAAATCACAAGTTGGAAAGAAAAACGAAAATTAAATGAAGAGACAATAGCATCCTCTTCTTTTGGAGCATTGAAAATATGCGATTTCACTTTAGATACGCCTGTTTTAGTTTTCGCAAGGAGCTTCTGCAGGATTGTCCTGCAGTTCACACATGAGACGAGAACAAGTTGAAGTTTTTTGACGACTACAGTGTATTTCAGTGTAGCACTTGACTGAGCTGTCTGCTATTTTGCTTGAAATCTACGTATGATGTATTTTTGTAGCAAGTGCTTAAACGCTTTACTGTATTCACGATCAAAGCAAGCGTAGATCACTGGATTACAAAGACTATTGAAATACGGAAGAATAACCCCAAATATAATGTGGATTATCTGAAAATCATGCAAACTTAAAGCCAAAATATGCTTCGGGCTGTATAGATGGATAAGCAGTAACACAAAAAGAGGACCCCAACAGAGAATAAAAGTACAAACAATAAGAGATAGCATTCGTATCGTTTTCAACTCTTGACGAAGCTTTTTCTCTCTCTGCTTTTCAGGAGTCACAAACGATTGACCCAACTCGCCTCTTCTATTCATTTTCTGTCTCTGATGGACAATGTAAAAAATCCAACTATAAATGAAAAGAATAATCAATGAAGGAGCAAAAAAGAGTACGACGGAAACAATAGTAAAGTAGATTTTATTGTCGTTGATACATCCGTGACCAACTTGTGACGTCCCTCCAGTGCTGTCGCCAAACGAGGTTAAACCAAAAGTAGCAGGTACTGCGGAGATAAGCCAAATACATGCGACTACCATTGCGGATCTAGATGAATCCATACGAGATCTGTACTTGAACGGCTCGCTTATTTTATAATAGCGGTCAACGCTTATTACTGTCAAGGAAACAATGGAAGCCGTTGCACAAAATATTTCAATCCAAAGCCAGAAACGGCATAGTGTGATCGGTGATAGTTTCATGCGATCAAGTTGCGTCATTAAACGAATAGGAACGATAAACACTCCCACAAGAAGATCAGCAACTGCAAAGCATGGGATAAAATATTTGTTTGGCTGATGAAGGTGTTTATCCAACCAGGTTGTAACTAAGACCAAGACATTACCAAGGACGATTGCAATTATCATCAAAATCAAAAGCACTACTGTAGCCGTCCACATTGGAGTCTTTTGGAATTGAGGTCCTGGCTGTTGAGAGATATTCTGTGTTGGAGTTGGCAACATTTTGGGAAGAAATTGCAACGGAACCTAGCAACAAAAGAAAACATTTCACTTGCATCCTTTCTCTGGCCCACGATGCGTGAAATAAACTCTCCTTTTATACTTTTGTTGTGTATTCAGAACCTTTTCCACTCTTCACAATCGAACATTTGAGTAAAATCAATAGATTTTAGCCTTTTTGCGGCGAAGTTACAATATTGTGCGCTATTTAGCATCTCTGGCATTTGCTATTTAGAATTCAAGCTGGATAACGACAGGATAGTTATTGCAGTAAACTAGGGTCGGACTGGCCTGTCATATGTTGTGGTGCCAATAAGCTAGTAGAAGGGCGCAGTTAATAAATGTTTGTTTAAAACTGTCGTGTCGCTTTTTAGTCGGTTCTGTGCTTCTCACGGACTTTGGCCAACAATCACTGAATATTGCGTTTTGGTATAATAATTACAAAATATAGTACGAAGGCAGCGAACTCGCCTTGAGTACGCTGAGTTCTTACCAGCGTGAACTATATATTACACATCAGATATAATTTCAACGAATTGTAGTGGACGGAATAGGGGTGCAGTGACGTATTTCATAGCACAGTGGCACATAGGGCCAGTCCGACCTTGCAGTAAACCTGTCAGCTTGGTGCATGGGCCGGGTAGGTTGAGGTATAGATTAAGAAATACTACGTATTTATGACAAATATAGACATGAAGCAGTGAACAGACAAATCGACTGAGAATAAGCAACTTAAGGAAGTTTCCTATTGGAGGACAGTTTCTACTTTTTGAAGAATTTTTTTATAGAACAAGTAGAGCGTACTAATGGACCAGAAACTGGGCGTGTGCACATACTATGCGTCTACACAGTGTGTATTCGACCCTTTCGAATTAAAATTACTGTGTTGAATTGATGGCTTTGTCAAGAAACTCTCGTTAACAGCTTACGACGTTGAAGGGTATAATGCCTTTTGTATTTCGTATCCGCGTTGCAACGGCTTATACCATACGGCTTACATTTGCCTGTGAATATTTACGATGCAGGATGATTATTTTACAATTACAGCAAAGATATGGTTTTAATGTTTTTCCTAAATCAAAAAACAAAAATCGAACTCCGCCAATCGGTGAGTAATGTAATTTTACATCATTGTACCAAATTTCACGACGATTGGATTAGAAATGAGAAAGCTTTAGGCTTTTTTTCGAAGAGCGTCACCCCCTAACAAGAAGAGCCAGAACAACAAGAAGAACAACAACAACGATTAGCAGCGATTGGGGACCAGTTCCTGGTCCAAAAATGATTGAAGTTTCTTGATAACGAGTGTAGGTGGAACACAAAACGCATTATATTTTACTTTGAAACGTGGAATTGTCGAAGCCCAACAGTACATATAGCTACAGCTGAAAATCATGTGCAGGCATTGCCAAGGTATAATCTTGATTGGAGTATAGTTATTACGAAAACAAAACTATAAATTAGGTAAAAATCGTTAATGTGCCACACTTTGTCACTGAAACAATCCTGGTAACATGTACATTTGCAGACACCTTGAACAATTCCATGATTAACTTACGGTGGCCAACAGAGGCCACGTATCATTTCTTAAAAATAAGCTTCTTTCTTTCTTATTTCGTTCGCTGAAAGTTAAAATTTGACTTGAAGAAAGTTAAAATCGCTGCTGCCTGTGGCGTCTTAATATAGCTTCTGCGTCTTACAGTTTATAGCAGCTACAGTATTATAAGTTTATAGCTTCGGCACTAAATTTACGGCTGCATTATCTTAAGTTTACAGCTTCGGCATCTTATTGTTAAGACGCCGAAGCTATACCACGCCGAAATGGCCGAATTCTGACTAGGACACATGTTGCAGTCACATAGACTGAATTACATGATCATGTACAATACATACAGTAAGAATTTTACGAGTTATTTTTTATAAGTAAACGCATAACTTTGAGGGATATTAGTGATTAAATATCCCGCTTGGCGAGGGAGGTTTAGTTAAAGTCCCTCGGGCTCCGCCCTCGGGACTTTTACTAAACCGCTCGAGGCTTAAGGGAATATTTAATCACTAATATTCCTCAAGTTATGCGTTTAGTTTGT
>JAODVM010115867.1:0-15796 GCA_025400095.1 Phenganax marumi | reverse complement strand
AAAGATGCCTTTCGAGTTGCGCTTGCAGAATGCAGCAAGAAGACTTTGATCTAGAGATCGATTGGTGTTTTGTTAAGTCTATTTTTCAAAAATAATGAATAATGAAACATTTTCGAGCGGCAGATAAATTCCATGCGGGCGGGGACGAGAAACATGAAATCAATTTTCATTGGCCTAATGAAGAACATTGCCTGCATTAGGCAGACTAAAATAATAAGTAGGACACATCAGGGAACTGGAGAATTGCATCTTAATCAGTTAACCAGAGAGCTTGTAGCATGGTTTGAAAACTATCAAAATGCAAGGGGCAAGCAGGATATGTTGAAAGTTTTTACATACCCAAGCCATCCATTTCAATGTCGCTCACGACAGAATGTCGACTTTGAATGCGATGCATGGTTGATGACTTAAGAGCAACAACTAGATCATCGACAATGGAACATATAATATCAGTTAAAAAGTTAAGCATATATTTGAAAGATAGAACATACATTTTGCAAACCCTTAAGTAATCAAGTCCTGAACTCACCACCTATGGTTCATATTTGTTTCTCCTACCTTACTTCCAATGCGATTGAAATCACCAAAATGCTTTCTGATAAAACGATGATGATCGTAGATCGGGAAAGAATACAACTGTGTTGTGTACGTGACTATAGTAACAGAACGTTCATAATTATTCTTCGACCTCAAGTAATCGGGCATATAACACCCTCATTTTGACAGGCGGTGAACAAGATGACACTTGCCCTTGACCGCGGAAGCAATATGGTGGCTTATAAATACTGAAATGGAAATTAATCGCATTCATTTCGTGTGTTTATATGCTTCGTATTGTTGCGATCTCTCGTTTCCGTTATTGTTTCAAAACTACCAACTTTTTGAAGAATTCCTGTCGCCTTTTTATGATGGGAGAGCCTCAATTCTTTGCGGAATACGCTAAGCAAGGTCGAGCAAAATGTAAAAATTGCAAGGAGAAAATAGATAAAAGTTGTTTAAGAATCGGTAGACTTGTACCCAACCATTTCAGTGATGATGGAGGGACTATGAAGGAATGGTATCATATGAAATGTATATTTGATAAATTGGGGAGAGCCAGACCCACAACCAAACGCATTGAAACAACGGATGACGTGAATGGCTTCGCAAATCTAAACGATAATGACAAAATAAATATTAAGAAATGTATAGATGGTATGGCCTGTTTGCTGTGCACCTATTTCCTTGTAACGGTGTTGCTGAATTTTTCCGACTCTATGAAAGTATATCTAGTTCTAGACCTCTGCTACACGCCTTGCGGCCCTCCGTTTGCGACATTGCAAAGAGCAGTCTATAATATTATTAGCAAAGTAACAGTGTACGTTCGCGTAGAGAGTCATTTGTTACCATGTTCACATTCTTAGTGTTATTCAGTTCAATCTTCCGTGATTGCCATGATGGCACAATGATGTGTGTCACTGACCTTGTGATTAGATTTTAAGAGTTCAAATCCTTGGCTACTCTCGTTTTTGTTTTTTTTTACCAAATCTTGCAATATGCGTGTTCATTGACATTTACCGTCTGTAAACTTGTAGATTTGGATGACTTGAAAAAGGAAAGTCCTAGTTCCAAGAAGAAAAAACAAACTCAGCTGTCTTTTGCTTCGAAACCTGCTACATCAGGCCAAAGTAATGTTAAGATTAACGTCCTAATCAATAATTAGAGTCCTAACCAGTGTTCTAATTGGCGTCCTGATCTTAATATCAGTGTTCTAATAGTCTGTCATTATGTGTTTTTTGTTGTAGTTGCTGTAATTGTAATTCTTTTCCAGTCAGGAAAGTTTTTTTCTGCATTTGTTCAGAAGATGAAAAGAAGCAGGCTGGGCCAAGCAGCAACACGTCTTCCGAGAACACTACAGCAACATCTTTCTACAGTTTTTGCCAATTATGTGCAGAGCTCTTCAATGAACCAAGTTACAATTCAAAAACTGCAATCGTAAAAGCGTTTTTACAAAAAGGTTTGTTGTTGTTGTAATGATGTACTGATCTTCTTGTTGTTGCCTGGTTTTCTAACTCAGAAAATTGCTGTTTCAGTGAACGACGCGGAACAAGACGTTTACCTCGCCGTAAAGTTGTTACTCCCAGGGGCAGTGAAAAGAATTTATAACTTACAAAATAAGCAACTTGTCAAGTTATTCAGTCAGGTATTTTGTGAAAAAAGTATAACTTACACGACGGAGAACATTTGCAGCAACATTGTTGATATTGTTCAATTATCTTTAGATATTTGACTATAGCTTGGAGGAAATGATTTCCGATTTAGACCAGGTTTATTCACGAAACATCATTGCAATAACAAATAAAGTGGACTTAGTTCTTTTTTTACCAGATAAAGTCCTTTTCCTTCTAGGGTGATGTATCTGAAACAATCACAAAGTTTTTCAAACTCAGCCACGATAAAGTTCCATCCAAAACGAGTACTCTAACGCTTATCGAGGTTTAAACTATATTTTCTATGCGTTTTGCTTAATTTATATGTTCTAATATAGATTCATCCTTGTTAAGATTGATACTTTTCTCGATAAAATGTCAACTTTGACGCGTGAGGATGAACAACAGAATGAGTTGTCAAAAATTCTACGAAGGTAAGATGATATTATAATCAAATAACTAGAAATCCCTCAATTTAGAAACTATGTACTTTGTACCTCCAGGTGTACGTCTAACGACTTGAAATACATTATTCGTCTCCTAAAACACGACTTGAAAATAAATGCCGGAGCAAAACATGTGTAAGTAAAGATTTATAATATTGTGTACGATGCAATAAGGCCCGGTTTACACTGTCAAAGTTTCTGTGATCAAAGTGGGAATTTCAGACAGGTAACTCCTAAGTTTTGAAAGATTAGCTAAAAATATTTAAGGTAACTAATACAGTGCTCAACAAGGAACTAATTCACATTGATATTTCTTACAAATTCTTCAGAACATAGAATTTCCCGGTGAAAACTTCCTACTTTGATCCCAGAAAATTTGACAGTGTAAACCGGGCTTAAAAATACATTGTTTGTTCTAATAGAATCACGTATTGTTACAAATGATATTGGAACAGATACTATTGGAATTTTTCTTTTGTTAAACAGGCTTGAAGCCCTAGATCCAGATGCTTACGCAGCCTTCCACGCCTGTCACAATCTTCAAGATGTCGTTGAACGATGCTTGAAAAAAACGAATGGAGATGTCTCGGGCTTGACTCGAAAGTTGAGCATAAAGACGAGAGTGATGACACCAGTGAAGCCAATGCTGGTGTGTATACAAGTGGCCTGATTTATTTTTATTACGATTTTGCTACTACTCCGCTGTTGCTCGTTTTAATTTTAAATTCAAGGCTGAAGCTTGCAAATCATTCGCTGCTGCAATGAAGAAGTGTCCAAAGGGAATGTTTGCAGAAATAAAATACGATGGCGAAAGAGTTCAGGTATACGCTGTGCTGTTTTCATGCAGGATGTTGAAAAGTAACATCCTGAGCGGACTATGAAATATAATTATTTCGTAGGTTCATAAAAGTGGAAACGACTTCCAGTTTTTCAGTCGAAGTTTAAAACCAGTTATCCCGCATAAGGTAAAGTTTCTTTTTGGTGCTGCTGACATAGTTGAGGCAATGGATTACATATACGCATTTCTTTTATTTTAACATTTCCAGGTTGCTGAAATCAAGGAATATTTGCCCAAAGCATGTCCACATGGGAATGATCTCATATTGGATAGCGAGGCAAGTGGTTGTGTTTTGTGCAAGCGCAGTTTTTCATCCGAGACCTTTAGATTGATCAGAGGAGTGATTCTTTTCAGGTTCTTCTTGTGGATCACAAGACAGGAAACCCTTTGCCATTTGGAACGCTCGGCATTCACAAGGTCTCCAAATTGCATTCGTAGAGGTAGATGGAAAAGAGAGACGATTTTCGCATTGTCATTTCGGTTTTCTTGCAGAAATCTGCATTTAAAGATGCAAGTGTGTGTCTTTTCATTTTTGATTGTCTTCAATTTAACGATGAAAATTTAATGCAAAAGTGAGTAATTTAAAATCAGCTTCTCTTGGGAGCTTAGTGCTGATATGACTGTGGGTACGTCATAATTTGCAGATCAATGGAAGAACGGAGAGAACTTCTTGAACGGAATGTAAAAGAGATAAAGAACCATATCATGTTATCAGAAACTACACTCGTTCAGGTATACCTCCAAGCTGAACAGGCCACCTGACGTGAACAGGTCACCTTTGAATTGCATATTTTTACACTTAGGATAAATCGGCCTTGTCTGGTCTTATGATGAAAGCCATTGACGAAGGTTTAGAAGGACTCGTAATGAAAGACTTGAAGGTTAGAGCTTTCGCTTGTCTAAAGGAGACTGGAAATTTTGTATTAAACTTGAAATGAATTGAAATCTTCGTGATGTTTGTCAAACCTTGTGTTCGTCTTCATGTAGGGTGTGTATGAACCTGGAAAACGACACTGGCTCAAGGTACAGAAATAGTTAAAATGGAATTTACCGCATCGTAAGCATTTCTTCTGTCTCGTTTCTTCATCGTAGATGAAGAAAGATTACTTGGAAGAAGGCTCCATGGCAGATTCTGCTGATCTGGTTGTTCTGGGCGCATATTACGGCACTGGCAGTAAAGGTACGTTATATTTTCCGCTTACCGAACTACCAACTGTTTTTTCTTAGTAACGGCTGTCATCGGGAGATTCTCTATCATGTTTTATTATAAAAACAAGCTATTTCGTTTCATTTTTTCGATAAAAATTAAAAGGTGGTATGATGTCAGTATTTTTAATGGGTACTTATAACCAGTCGACGAAGCAATGGTGTACTGTGGCAAAGTGTGGAAATGGACATGACGATAAAACATTGGAAAAGATCAACAAGGAATTGAAAGTGGTCAAGATAAGCAAGGTACCACGATGAAAATACTAGACTCCAAAGACTCGTTTTTCTCGCATTTAATGTCATATTTCCTTAGGACAATTTGAAAATTCCCGTATGGATGAACGTCCACAAAACTCTTGTCCCAGATTTTGTAGTAGAAGACCCAAAGGTACCAACAAAACAGTTTCACTCAATCTGGGATTGTTATAAAGACATCCATGTTTCTTGCCAGACCGCACCAGTGTGGGAAATCACTGGAGCTGAGTTCAGCAAATCAACGACCCACACAGCTGATGGAATATCCATTCGTTTTCCAAGAGTTACTAAAATTCGTAATGATAAGGATTGGAAAACAGCGACAAACCTTGAGGAATTGAAGGTGACCAAATGCTTGTTTAAGGGTTTTAAAAGATTTCTTGGCCTAAAGGTGCTATTTTTACTACTTTTATTGCATTTTATAGAAACTTGTCGCGGCATCCAAAGAAACTTCAGGTTCTTGTATTCGATTATATGAATGAAGTCCTGCGTTATTTTACTTTATCTTCCCTCAGCCTTAAAACCACGTGTTACTAATACAAACATTTTTTGCACAGAAACAAAAGCATCGCCAAGCAAATGTAAAAGTTCGCCGAATACTGCGACGCAAGATGACGTCAATAAAGCAGATGTTGTAGCGGAGGATGAGAAGAAAGTGAGGGATGATAAAGGACGTCGTGGGCATAAGAGGAAACTTGAGGATACGACTGAAGAGACATCTGGTAAAAAGGTAGGAATGTGATTACTGCTGACAGTTAAAGACGTCTTGATAAATTTTTGGCTTCTTTATACTTGGAATATTGTGATGCTAACGTAGGAAGAAATTTGAAATTTTCAATCTTATGAAGGCAAAACCTATGTGCATGTACGGATCTAAATGTTATCAAACACGTCTGGAGCACAGAGAAACATATAGCCATGAAGAATGCCAGGCTAGCAGTAAAAAGCAAGAAAATAAGACCAAAGACACGGTTAGTTATCTCAGAATGCTTAAACAAAATGCTAGTTGTTCAGTATTCAAAGTTTAAATCTCTTTCTTGCAGAGCTTACCATCAATATTTACTGGAAAGAAGTTTTTTATTGAAGGTGAAATTGAGGAAAACAAGAAATTAAGAAGATATATCATTGCGTATCTTTTTCTATAACCATACCTCAGTTGTTTTTTCATCTTTTGATGCATATTTACGTTAAAGAGCTGAACAGTTTCCTAAAGCATCGAGTTTTTGTAGATGAAGATAGTGCTTAATCTAATTCTCTTGACAACAGCGCAGATATGATGGTTTAATAGTTCCCGAATACGAAAAAAAGGACGCCAGTCATATTATTGCCACAAAGGTATGATAATCTTTCTGTAATGATAATCTGAAAGGATAGTCTTTCTGTAAACTGGTATACCCTGTGTGAATGCTCAACAGAAAGTTGAGGAAAGCGTGCCTGACGATGCTTACTTTCCACTGGCATTGCAGGTTGTTTCAAAAGACCCTAACCAATTTCTGGTTAAACCAACGTGGATCTGGGAGTCGATAAAATCAATTCGAATGTTGCCTGAAGATGATTTTGAACCATGAAATGAACCCATATCGTTGTACTGAACTAATTCTGATTCACGTGTATTCATAACTATGTTGGACTAATTTATACTGAAACCTGCGTACCGGATAATTAATGCGTCGTAAAACGACAAAAATTTTCGCTTTCTGTGTTGTAGTGAAGAATACCTAATGATAGAAGAATGCACAAATATATAATTACCATGAATTGAAAGTTTAAATTGGTAATAGAGCAGAAGTTGCAAAGTATCTTTAAGTTGTAAAGTTTTCCATGAAAATACCAAAACGGTGCAGGTTGTTCCGGTCAACGACACGCACCAGCACACTCGCACGGGCAATCAGCTTTTGTGATGCTAGCGCTTACGCCACAGACGCAGTCGCTGTGCGCACATCTGCATTTCTTGCTGGCGATTTTGGTCACCTCCACCACCGATTTACCTTTCGCGTAATTTTCAATTGCCATTGCAATCTGTAAGATCAATATGGTTATTACATATAACCGATAAACTGCAAATCTTCAAGAAACGATCAATGATATTTGGCGTTAGACAGGGTAAAGTACTCCACTAATTTAACCATTGCGCACTGGGGCGCTTTTCTAGACAAAGTGGATTAATCATCCGGGCGAATAAAATCATCTGGCGTCACTCGCTCGGCCTAGCGAATTGATGAAGAAGTGGTATTCTCACTTCATGAACTAATATGAAGAAGATGCAAAATTTTTCCTTGAAAGAGTAAACGTGTCTGCTTTTTGATAACACTGAAGCAACCTAGGCGTTAGCACAAATATCGTACTTCATTCATCACAGGGTAACCTTTTCGTTCCAGCTTTGAAAAGATTTTATGTCCATCGACGAAAATCTCAAACGCACCTAAACAAGATGTTCTAAGCATTATTTCGTGACAACCAAGAACCTCGTTTCTTGTCTTAAACAGAATTTGAAACGGGTTCAGAACATAATGGATACCAGGTTGAGAATCTTGGTAAGATCATGGCAAGGTCCTACCAAGATCTTTTCAAGATCTTCTCAAGATCTTACCAAGATCATGCCAAGATCTTACTAAAATCGTACAAGAAACTGCAAGAACGTACAGGATCTTGGTAAGATCCTGCAAAATCGTAGCGTGATCTTGCCAAGAACATGGCAAGTTCTTACAAGATGTGTCCAAGATCATGGCAAGATCGTACCAAGAACATGGCAAAATTGTACCAAGATCTTGCTAAGAACGTGGCAAGCTCTTGCAAGATCTTACGAAGATATTGCCATGATTTTTCAAGAACATAGCAAGTTTTTGCAAGATCTCAAAATATCTTGACAATTAAATAGCCAAAGTTTTAACGTCAACTAAACAAAATAAACATTCCAAAATATATGCAGCTAAGACAGATGTATTTAAGTTATAACTAATGAATATTACATAAGGATGAAATATACACAGCAATAAATTTAAGAAAAACAATTCCACCCGGCATTATTTAAGATATTTTTCACTATTTTGATAATGAAGTAGATGTACATGTCTTGCTTTTTCCGCGTTCATCTCCGCACACTTTTGGTTGCAAGCATCCACAAATGCTTGATAGGATTTGCTTATTTTGTCTTCCCCGTATTTTGCTTCCAGGACATCTACAGAACAAAGGAGTCTTGAGATTTATACTACTCTTCAAATGGCGCTCTCATTAATCATCCATTCAAAGTTTATTTTTAATAAAACCAGGCAGTATCATCTTGATGTAGTTCCAAAAAGGTCAATACAAACTATAATTTGAATAGCTATAATGAAATTAGTAACATAAAAGCATAAGTGTGATTTTTCGATTCTATTTTAATCGTCATAAAAAACAAAAACTTGCTGTATCACGGTCTTAGGTAACTAAAGCATTTACCTGGTGTGTTTACGCTATACGGTCGGTCCAAAAAGCCTTTTCTAATAACACTGTCAAATCGCTGTGCCTTGGTTTGGTTGGAGAGCATATGTTTGTCCTCCATGCAGAATTATGATGCTAAATTTGACATATCAACGCATAAGACAACACAACGATTTTGGCAAGATCATGCATGGTCTTGACAAGATCACTCACGATCCGCCAGGATCATGGCAAGACCATAACAAGATCATGGCATGATCGTGACACGATCATGGCAAGATTATGTAAAATCTTGGGAGATATCTTGGCAAGATCACACATTATCTGGGCAAGATCGCGCAAGATCTTGCCAAGATCATGCTAAGATCACGGTAGGATCATGGCCAGATCATAGCAAGATCACGCCAAGATCAGGCCATGATCTTACCGTGATCTTACCAAGATCACACAAGATCTTGCCAAGATCTTTTTGAAAGAAAACCTGAAAGTTCTCTTGGAACGTTGGCAAGACCTTGGCAAGAAAATTAGCTGATATTGCCAAGGTTTTCCTTCGCACATTCCAAAAAGAAAAATCTTGGCAAGATCATGGCAAGGTCTTGCCAAGAATAAGATCTTGGCATGATCTTGGAAGATCATCCATGATCTTCCATGATCTTGCCAAGATCCTCAACCTGGCTGAAAAGACACAAAACTGCAGAAAAAAAACATCGCAAAAAACGACAAACGACGCACAAAGCCAGAAACTGGAACAGAATCACAAGACAATCAATGGAGCAACGCAAAGAGATGTGTGTTGTTTTACCTTCAGCCCCAGTCTTTCCAGTGCACTCGGCCGCGGGTGTCTTACGTCTCACCCAACTGGACATCTCGGCGAAGAGAAGCTTGTAGGCTTTCTCACCGCTATAATGAGGAAAAAGCAGCACTGGTTTTAAAATATTTGAAGCATTATAGCATTTGACAGGTTTGAAAAACACTGATTGCCAAACAATCATTGCCAAACCTTGCCTCACTTCGTTTGAGTTGGATACGTCCATCGCGTGTTTTGCGTTCAGTCTGGGGAGGTTTCCAGCTTTTCCGGTCGAATGATGCAGTGATGTCACGCGATATCAAACACAAGTCGCATTTTATGCTAATTTGACGCACAAGCACATTAAAGTAGAAGTTGTTTTAACCAATGTTTGTTTGTTAGCCGCTTACAGTAGTCGTTGACACGTGGCCAATACTACCTGATAGTTTAATTTAATATTTCGACAAAACGAACAACTGACGACGACTTAAAAAACAATTGACTACATAAAAGCAACAAGCACTGATCGTGTAAATTAACTGATCATGAAAATATTTGCTATTTAGTTTAGTTTACAACATTCACAACACGAGGTTCCTTATTAATGGCAAGCAAGCAATGAATGCTAAAGATCAAGAATTCAACTCCAACCGCAAAATAACGTAGAGTCTGGTTAGAAGAGGTCAAGGACCTGCAAAACAATGCTGGTCTGGTATAGTTCTTAAATTCCACACAATTTGAACATTTAGTACAAGAATTCTCAACCAGCACCAATCCAACTTGTTTTATACTCTAGTCAAGCGAATATACAAGCAACAAAGAGTATCGCAGCTCCTTAGCTGTGCTCCTCATTCAGTTATGCTCTCTCCAATTGTGGCTACTGGCCGGACAAATCGCTAAATGTGTTGCGATATGTGAACTACTCAATCCTACCTCATCTCACAAATCACATTAACGGACTTCGGCATGTTTCTGAACTTTCTATTCAGAAAATTTTCATCAACTGCTGTAATACCGTCGTGTTAGCCAAGCGAACGTTTAGCAAAGTGAAACGGTATTCTTTATATAATCCGTGCATGTTTCCGGCGTTTGGAATTTTTTGTTCAAGTAAAGAATGTCAATCTTTCGCCAGCCACTTTAAGGCTTAGTTTTGTTTGACAAATTCGAGCAAACAAGGACGCAAACGTTAGCAAATCAACTTGAAGGCTGAATGTTGCGCGTTAGGGCGAATGCTGGCGAATGTTGCGCTTCCACGTGCTTTCAACAATACAAATCTCACAGACGAGTATACAACGGTGCTCTACTAATGTAACAGGTGTAACTAACATGTAAAGACCTTACTCCACGCCAAAGTACAGCGTGTGATTCTATGATCGGTCCCAATGTGCGTCGCATAAAACGATAAAAAATGTGATCTCTACATGAAGATCTTTCTTCAAATTCAAAATGCATGCGGCCTGAGGCACTTAGTGGTATTTCTTATCTTGTTCTCAAAAAGGAACTGTTACTGTGCTAATCTCAGTAAGGTGGCTAAAAATACGCCTTTCGATAAGTGGTTTATTCGGTCGTGAAGACATCGACCAGCGAATATCTGTTCAACAGTTGGAATAAGAGTATTGCCAGCAAACTTACCTCATTTCCACCACGATATTCAGAGTTTTTGGCATTGTTGTTCGATGTCTGCTCTGTAGCAGGAACGCAGTTTTCACAATGGTCGAGCTACGTTACACATTTTTTTTTATGAGGGCGTCGATCTTTCACCAATAACTTTAATTTCATTTTTGTCAAACGCAAGACATGTCTAAATATGGCCATCTCAGACAAAGTGATCGAAGCAGATCGATGACTCGTCAAAGACAATACGCATGTGCTTTGATCAGAGAAATTTAATGAGGTTACGTAGTAACTAAGGTTAACATATTAGGAACCAGCGCGCGGCCTGGGTGCGACCTCCCCGCAGGGCTAAGTGAAACCGTATACCATGCGCGGCCGGTCATGACTGGGTACGAAAGCGGGCTAAGGATATGAGGTATGCAGACGAGCGGGGGCCATTAACAAATTAGGTAGCAAGCAAGCAACTTCTCGGAGCGAGTCCAGGAAAAGAATTTTTTTCCACCAAACTCTGTTCGGTGGTCAGGTCTTTGAGCGATATGCGTACGTGCGTAGACTTGAATCCAAGTAACATGAATTCGTAAACCAATTGTGCGTCATGCGTCTAAACCTGACCATCAACACGGCCATGTATGGTGACGACATATGTTATGAATGGTACAGTAACTTCGAAACATCCTTTGTTTGACTTGACATCTGACTTCAATTTATCGTGAACAGAAGGTTACCTTGGTGATTCCTGACGTTTCTAAATTCCAAAATTTTGATCAGTGGTGTTTGTCACTTGACTGATATGCTTCATGAATCTCCATTGCAAAGTTGGGTACATAGGTTGAAGTAGACTGGGGATTCTTTCACTTCGTCTTCTATACGGTAGGGTCAAATAAAACCTACCTAATCTTCGTCTGGATAGCTACTAGACGTAAAATGCTCCTCCCTGTCTCGCATTTCTAGTCATTAACATCTTTATTTCCATACTTTTCATTTTGGATTGTTAGGTGTTAGCTAATTGTTACTGCATAACTTCATCGCAACTGCAAGAATATTCAGTGCTAAAACCGGACATCTACATCGGATCATTGGTACTGCCAAATTTTGAAAAAGGTTGAGACACTAATACTGCACACGAAAGAAATCAACTGGTGCAAACAGCTTCACAAATTTGATTGAGTATGCAGAGCTACAGCACCCTTATTCACCAAGAAAGCAAAAGCAAAACTAAATGGCAAATTTCCAACCTCCACCAACTAAACGGTACTAGCATATGAATAAGTCGCCCTACAAAATGACAAACGTGGTAAGAAAATGTTAAGACAACATACGGAGGGCTCGAAAAGAGAGATTTGCCAACAACAACGATTGAAGAAGCATTTTTCTACAACAGTGAAACGTTGCATGTCATTTAATGAAAAGGAAGCACGGTAGAAGGCAGAGGAGCAACAAAGACGATCAGAAGATACCCGACATTCCTCAAACGACTGAACGCTGAAAAGGAAGCAGAAATCACCCATCACCCGGAGCCGATTCCGGCTTTGGCACCAGCAACCCCGCGCCTATGATAGGTGGAACATTGGCAGAAAAGATTAGAACCACACAGCAACAAACTGGCTCTAGAGCTCCTCCTAAAAGGTCAAAAGCGGGAAGGAGTGACCAGGAACGGCAAGTCAATAAAACAACTGTCAACTGACGTAATCAACCATGGCCACGCCATCGTACGGTGGTTTGAGGCAGGGCAAAAGGAGGTATGTTTAAATAGCTATTTTTATCCTAAGTGGCGTCATGAGGTGATTTTCTCGTATAATAGCTGTCTTCGTAAACATTAGACGATAAATGTGTTAACCAAGACAGTAAGAAAATTTATGGATGCTGTATTGATTTAGAAAGGCGTGTGATTCTGTAAAGGCATTTATTTGAAACTTATAGAAAAGGAATTTGGAGGTCGGGAGTTTTTACTTGAACATCAATGTGCAGAGAGTATACGGGGTCATAGGACGTCCTTCTTTTCCTACAATCGATGCGTTCGCCAAGGTTGTCGTTTAAGTCCCCTACTGTTTAATTTATGCATATATAAATGAGCCTTTAATATATTTGAGAAAGTAAACTCGGACTCTTACCAAAGTATGAAATAAGACTAAGTAATTTCCTGTACCCGGATGATTGCGTTCTGTTATCAAGGTCGAAATTAGGTTTCTAAAACTGCCTCGTTTCTCTTAAGGAATAGTGCTAACAATCAACATTAATTCAAAAACAAACAGAGTTACAGTGTTACAAAAACATAAGTCTAAGCTACAAAAGTTTAACTTCTCTTGGGGCCTAAACGTATTGAAACCTCAAGTGGATACAATTATATATCTTGGCTTAAAACTAGCTCCAAGCGCTAACTTTTCTGTGGCAGTTCAACAATTGAGTGAAAAGGCTATGATACATGCTTTATTCAAAATTTGGAAATATCTTGATTTTAAAAACTTACTTCAAAAATTATGGTAAAAATCTTTGATAGCATAGTCTCCCCCATTTTACTATATGATTCTGAGGTTGGGAGGGCCTATGCCATTAACGATTTCATTAAATGAGATGGACGTGCAACCGAGAAATTAACCCAAAGTTAAGTAAAAACTAATTTGGTGTAAATAGGAAAGCGAGTAATTTTGCCAGCACGAGTGAACTAGACAAATTCCCTCTGTTGATCTCCAGTTTCAAAAACCATCAACTACCATATTCAACTATTGCAAACTTTTACCAATCAAAACACCATACATAAACAGTAAAAATTCATTTTCATTCTAATACCGCAAACTTTATTAAATTTTTTTAAATTCTAATATCGATGAAACAATAGACACTAAAATATATGTTTAAGATACGATCGTAGGTGATTTCTCAAAAACTATTAAAGAAGAAACTTGTTAAAGAATGCTATTTTTGAATAATCCTGTGATAACGGATCTACTCTCCAAGCATATTGCGAAATGGGCTTGGCCTGAAAGCAGAGGTCGATCGCTTCAAACCATTCTTTTCCATGTACGAAGCATTGGACATGATGAGATTAGTGGATTCTAACTATTTATACCAGTATGGAACTTCGTTGCAGCCTTACAAGCAAATATCAGGGTTTTATGAAAGTCTATTTAAACAGGAGTCAATTAATACACACTTTAATACACACTTAAAGTCAATTAATACACACTTTATTGTGTAGAGCACGGAAAGGTGTGGCTCCCGTGGCCCAGTTGGTTAGTGCGTCGTACTTATAGGCAGTACTGCAGGATATGCGAAGGTCGAGGGTTCGATCCCCTCTGGGAGCACATCTTTTTTAAAACATGACAAATTTGCAAAATAGAACTAACTGGGTTTTTACTTTCCTTGATAGTTTTGAGACTAAGAGGTGTGTGTAAGCGGTTGGTCACAATACCTAGAGGTCAATGGAGCGAAATCATTCTTTCCACTTAAAGCGGTTTTCCACTATGCAAATTTGTTCGAGCGAACCATAAATCTAGCAACATGATTGGCTTGCTTTCGACTTTTTCGTGCGAAATTATTTTGCGAGCCAATCGCATTTGCTATATTTACTTTGTGCTCGAAGAATTCCGCCTAGTGGGAAACAGGCTTTACGAAGCGTTGGGTCGCCTGACTATTAATTTGTAATTTTAAGAACATGAACTTGATGGATGTTAATTACGACCAGTGGAGAATTTCGTCGCAGTCTTATACACTGACATGAGTTTTTTATGAAAAATCTTTTCAAGCAGGAATACGTGTTGATTTACAATGTAGATTACTGAAATGCGTGGCTCTCGTAGCCCAGTTGGTCAGTGCGTCGCACTTATAGGCAGTACTGCGGAATAGTCGAAGGTCGAGGGTTCGAGCCCCTCTGGGACCGAGTTTATTTTCGAAAAATATTGTGTTGTCCAAATAGAACTTTTTAACTAGCTATTCACTCTCTTTCTAGTCTTTTACAGACATGAGCTGAAACAAGCGAGCAGGGTGGCGCAGTGGAAGCGTGCTGGGCTCATAACTCAGAGGTCAATGGATCGAAACCATTCCCTGCTAATTACGAAACGTTAGGAAACGAAACGTTAGGAAACGAAGTCCTTTGATCCTTACTCTTTAAATTGTTTTCCTAGAGTTTCGATGTGTTATTTTAATGCAGCGCAGCAGAGTGATATGGATAAGGTGAAGGTTGCCGACTGTTGGAGAATATTCGCCCAGCAAAAGTGTGTTGGACCCAAACCGCAAAATTATGATCAGTAGCAGAAGGTCCACTTAGCGGTGTAACGTGTCCTTGTCCTGGCATGATTAATGCGACATGTGTATGGACAGAAACTTATTATGTGCCCACACTGTTGAAGAGCACAACGTCAACGGATCCAAGTCGTATGCTCCAATCAAGTATCTCCTTGACCTTGTAGCTTCATTCAATGGAATCATATCTTTATGACAATTTTTTTTGAACGGGAAAACGTTTTGATTTATTGTGAATATATTGTACGCAGTTCTGGCGCTCTCGTGGCCCAGTTGGTTTGTGTGTCGTATTTATAGGTAGGGCTAAATTATATGCAAAGTTCGAGGTTTCGATCCCCGGTAGGAGCTCATATTTTTCAAAACATGACAAATTTGCGAAATGGAACTAACTGGGTTTTCACTTTTCTTTCATAGTTTTGAAACTATAGAGGTGTGTTTAGACAGGCAGCAGGGTGGCACAGTGGAAGTGTGCTGGGCCCAAAACTCAGAGTTCAATTGATCAAAACCATTCTTTTCTATTTACGAAGCGTTGGAATCTGTGGTTCACTGACTATTCGTTTGTAATTTTAAAAACATGAAATCGATGGTTCCAATAATTTACAACCAGTGAGGAATTTCGTCACAGCCTTATAGACTGATATAAGTTTTTGTGTGAAAATTCTTTTCAAACAGGAATTCTTGTTGATTTACTGTGTAGATTACAGAAATGTGTGGCTCCCGTAGCCCAGTTGGTTAGTGCGTCGTACTTATAGGCAGTACTGCGGGATATGCGAAGGTCGAGGGTTCGAGCCCCTCTGGG
>JAODVM010115756.1:0-15807 GCA_025400095.1 Phenganax marumi | reverse complement strand
ACGCGAATTTGTTCGAGCGAAAAATAAATCTAGCGACATGATTGGCTTGCTTTCGACTTTTTCGCGGGAAATTATTTGGCTAGCCAATCACGTTTGCTAGATTTATTTTTTGCTCGAAAAATTCCGCCTAGTGGAAAACAGGCCTAAGTCATATTTCCTTTCGTTTCCTGCCAAATGGTTCTTCCGGGCACTTGTCCTGTCAAACCCGCTTAATTCCCTTTGCCAGGAAATTTCCTGGCAAGTGGAAGCTGTGCCGGAATGTGTCAAGCATTGATTTCTATACAACTGGATTGCTCATCTGGCCGGAAAAATGAAGCCATAGGAAACAATAGGAAATGACAAATGGAGTACAAAGATGGCCGCCGCGAGACTTCCGGTCAATTGAAAACATCAGCAAACCAAACCAGCAAAGAACGCTGGACTTTGAGTACCAAGATGGCGGAAGTGGCTTCAAAATTTTGACTGCCGACGATTGGGAATGAGCAATCCAGTTGTATAGAAATCAATGGTGTCAAGAACTATTGTGGACTTTGACCTTCCATAAACGCTGGTAAGCGGGAAACGTCTCCATTGAGATGAATAAATCTAGAGTGACTACAACGTGATCAAAACGTCTAAAAAAAGCTGGCGTCAGCAAAGGTCAAAACTTTCATGGGGGCATCTACTGCCACAAGATATAACTTGACTGCAGCCAATAATTTAACAGCAAAATGATATCTTTTTTCTATATTTTATTTATTGTTATTATAACTGCAATTGCAGAAGCAGGGTGTATTAGTTCCCATAAGGAAACGAATTATTTTCTTTCAAATATGACCAAAACTGAACCTACTGCTCATGTTTTACGCGCATCAGTATTAGAACCACCAAGGAGGAAATGCTGAATGGCCAAATGCACCAAAGTCGTCGACGAATTTCACTTACCAAAAATGGCCAAACTTAAGGCTTAAAAGCTTTTAAAATTTCTAAATCCTCATTATTTGTTTTGAATGTATGTCGAGGCGATCCATAATATTACATTCGTGCACTGAAAAGCTTGTGCAAATGTAAAATAAAGGAACAGAATGTGCACAAAAACAATGTATTTCAAACAGCAAACGTGATCGACAGATTTCGATTGGCTAACAACAAAATCTGAGCCGGCAGGCGCGGTCAGTAGCCGCTACCATGAATGTTATAACCTCTGCTGACCCAGTTTTTTTTAGACACTTTCCGTCAGTGATTTCCCACGCGGACACGCACTCCAGGTTTATTTATCTCAATGAACGTCTTGTCGACAACGTGGTGTTGTTTTACACTTTGTTTTATATTAAATTGTATTGTTTTGTATCACATACGCGAGTTCCTGTCGAGCTGTCAAAGTGTTATATTGTAAAATGTGCAACACCTGCTTAATATTCGTTTTATTAAATCAGTTTTCGTCCCAATTTTTTCACAATTGCGGATTCTAAGCTACCCCCTCCCCTCCCCTCCATCGCGGAACAAGTCCGCGATGCGTGACGAAATATATTTGTCGACGGCCCCTACATTGTTCGTTCATCATCCTCTGCGACGGCAATGCAAAGCTTCCTCCAATCGTTGCCAAAGTTTGAACCCATTGAATTTCAAAAAATGTAATTTTTTCAACCGTTGCCTTACCATCGTGGCAATAATATTGACCGTGTACTGGTATCCGTGGCATTAAACGTCGTCGTTTGTACAAAGCTATTAGGGAGTTTACGTTTGCGACGCGACAAGCACGACGAGGCGTTCGGTAAACAAAGAAAGTTTCCACGCAGAACAAAAAAATGAATAATTTGGAATCCCAGATGTAAACTGAACAGCGCCAGTACGACGCCAACCATAGCCTTTCCACGGCTTCAGAGCGCCGTGGAACCTTCTTATGACGTTGGAGAAGTAAAGATAAATTCAGTCCTGCAGCAGAACCGCAGTGTTTTTTTCACGTTTATCAGTTTTTCAGGCTATTTAAAAGAATTCCAGTGTGTAGCTAAGTAATAAGCTTTCTTAGCGTCCACTCTTTCATTGAAATTAAGATTGCGAAGTCGCGTTTGCCGCGTCGTCGATCGTAAACTCGCTATTGACGTACAGACAGAGGATTTCGCTAAACTCAATTCGAGTTTACTTACATGAAGTACGACAAAAAATTGTCACTGGAAAAATCCGAAAATCGCAGGCCCATGTCATTTTAATTTGGCGCCAAATTTCTACTAAAACTACCTAGTTATGATCCAAACGAAGTAAGAAGAAATTTGTGCTCTGAAGCTCACAAGAGAATCAAGCGCGGCCTATATCTGAACTCGTAACAACTGCTGTATTATCTACATAATTTACCCCTCGACAAGGTACGCAAAATGTTATATTTGTGTAGTATGACGACGTAAAATTTCTCTGTCATGTGGTACTAATATTAAATCATATGCATCGTATAAAACGTCTTGCGTAGAAAATTTAGAATAACTGTACAGGATTTAGTTAAATCACCAAAAATTGTGCGAAGATGCTTCAGCAGTAAAACTTGAATGAACGTGATTTGGACAGTTCAATGTGATTGCAAAAGCACAAATAAATTGCTTGAAGCCACTCGTGCTCTGTTTTCAGTGTTTTAATTGTGAACAATTTCTTTGTTGATAGACTAGACCTAAGGCCTGTGCTTAATGTCCATTAATGAACTAATTCCTCACAAAGCAAAGCATGAATTGTGTCAAGTAGTTGATTTGTTTTGTTGCAAAAGCATAATTTTTGGCTTGTCCTAACAATGAAAATTTTGGGGATACAAATAAGTAATCATGTGTTCAAGTTATAAGTGTTGCAAATTATTTGGAAGGAGGAAGGTAATTGCAAACAAATATCGTTCATTTCTTCTGACTTTTGTAATATTGCTCAGACTACGATGGATGTTTGAGGACTTTCAAGAATTTTCCTGGATTTTTGGACTGTTTTATGATATTTTGCACGTGCAGTCTGGGATATTAGGCAAAGTCTAGACATGGTAGTAAATACGGAGAGCGGTGTATGAATTACGGAGTGTCGCGATTTAACTGGATAATCGATTTTAACCGGCAAGACTTCTTGTTTTCTACCATGCCAAGGAGCTCGGTAGAAAACGCGGAATCGGTGTAACAAGTGTTTCGGCGCATTTGGCTATCGATTTTGACAAGACACCCTTGTTGAGTGCCACGGGGCTCGTTTTGAAAAGAATTACATGCGATAGGTGACAATTGCAATGAAATTGAAAACCAGAAAAATTGAAGTGGGTCAGACTTTTTTCATAACGCACAGTTACTGCAGCCGTAGATCATGGGAATCGCACAGTCAGTTATGAAAAAAATAGGCACATTCGTGTTGTCACAGGCACTAGCGTATAGTTTAAATCAATACAACTTAGAAAAAGCTAGCAGTATGAAATGGTGTTATAAAAGTTGATTTGCTTTCTCAACAGTAAACATCTTCGCGCCGGTTATTAACATAATGCTTAACAGTGCTTTATTACAGTGAATGTGCCAGATTCTTGAATAACTAATAATTACATAACGTACGTTTTCATATATTCCATGTGAACTGGAAGAAGGTGATTCTGAACTTGACAAGGTATTATTATGCCGGTTACGACGTTGGGTTGTTTTCGTCTATTGCAGACTATAGCGAACAATGGAAATAAAAATTTGCTACTTTGCTGTTTACTTTCCCTTGAAATCTCCTTTATCTCAGTATTTTGGGAACCACGACCAAATTGCTTGCACAATTCGGGACTGTGCCACTTGGTTTTAAAACATTTCAACATCCAACACTAGTAGACGTTTGAGCAGGACAGAATTGAAGAAGGTACACCACAATTTGTAGTGTTGTTGCACCGGAGCCGGAGTTTGCTCAGCTCCGGCAAAACTACGACAGCACTTATTTGTACTGCAAACTACTGTCGGACTTTGGTAGACGTCCGACTAAATTTGATTAACGTCCGACCAATATGGACCACTTGCAGATGACGTAAAATGACCTCAAGCATGACATCTGGAGGACAGCATGAAAGTACCGCTGTTCAGTCGATCAAATGATGAACCTCCAGGTGCTTTCATTATACGTAAATTTTTGCTTCGAGTCAATAAGTGCAAGTGGTCTATATACCCTGAACAACGCACGATTAATGTCGATAAAAGAGCAAAAACTCCCGTAAAATATTGCATTCATTTATGTCAGTGCTTCCACTTTGAGATGTGAAATTTCCATGAAACTTTGAGTCTTTTCACGCATTTGTCGGAGCAGGAAATTTTCTGCCGGAGCCCGAGTTTGTTTTCCCGGAGTCGGAATTCTTTTGGCCGGAACCGGAGCCGGAGCCGGAGATGAAAAACCCGGAGTTTGCACAGCACTAACAAATTGGTTAGGGTTGGCTGATGGAAAGCTCGGCTTGCTTTGTAGATATAGAGCTGCATGATTACTTCATGGCTGGTGAGAGCGTACGATTTTTTTATGCACGAGTTATGAAGATTCGCAAACGAACGAGTGAGCAAATAGCGAACGAGTGAGTTTTTCAATTCTCCACTACGAGTGCATTAATTAAAACCTTACAAGCGAACTAACCATGAAGTAATTTGTTTGTTATATGATAAAGAGAATTCTTATATAATATGACGAGTAAAAATTGATGAATATTTTGGTAAAAAACGCTTTGTTTTTAGTGTAGACGTATTCCTACTGTTTGCTTCTTGCAAATTTATATCCACAGACAATTTCTTTCTTGTGTTGTTTCTTGCCCCTGTTTCTGTATGCGTTCGGTAGCGTTTCCGGAAGTTCTTTTACGGTAGCACTCTTGAACATCGCCATGTTGTTTACATGCACGAAAAACCACTAGCAAACGGACGATTTTTTTCACATGTGAAAATTTCGTCCGTCCAATCAGAAAGACGAGACGATAATTTTCACATAGGAAACGATATACGGTTTTTATTTTAATTCTTTTGGGGTGAAAAACGTCGTATCATATAATAATGTTATCTATCTGTAAGGGCAATGGTGGCAACTGTATTGCGTCGCCGAACCCCTGTGACGACGGGAAATAGCGGTGTGCGTCCATGACTTTTTCTGCGAATTGGGCTTCCGTTTGAAATAGATGTTGCCCACGCGGATTTGCCCCAAATGGCTGCGTAATTATTGGTGGTTGTTGTTGTGCTTGTTGCTGCTGCTGCAAGGGTGATGGAGCTCTTGACAAATACGGGGGGCTTCCACACGCTTGTGCGGCTTGCTTTTGTGCTGCTGGTAGGGCAAGTCTACGCCACTCCTCCCCACCGGTACCATCGTTACTCTTAGCTTGCCTCTGCGAACGAGATTCACCTTGATGTTTCAGTATGTAATCTTTTAAATTTCTGTTGAATATAGACATGAATTCACCGCAAAATAAAAAGCTTCATCAATGTGGGGTTTGCAAGAAGACGTTCTCTCAATCAAGTGATTTAAAACGGCATGCAAGAACTCATACTGGAGAAAAACCTTATGAATGTGATGTTTGCCAGAAGACTTTTTCTCAGTCAAACCATTTAGCAGTACATGCTAGAAAACATACCGGAGAAAAACCTTATGAATGTCATGTTTGCAAGAAGTCGTTTTCTCAATTGTCTGGTTTAAAACAACATAAAAGGACACATACTGGAGAAAAACCTTATGAATGTGATGTTTGCGAGAAGTCGTTTTCTCATTTATGTTCTTTAATACAACATACAAGAACACATACTGGAGAAAAACCTTATAAATGTAATGTTTGCAAGAAGTCGTTTTCTAACTCAAGTAATTTAACGCAGCATCAAAGAACACGTATTGGAAAAAAAATCTAGCAAATATGATGGTTGCAAAATGAAGCTTTTTAGGTCAAGTAATCTAGTAAGACATGAAAGAAAACACGATGAAGGGAAGAATAGAAAATCACATTTACTATGTGGCAGTTGCGACAGAGAGATGAATGAGCCACAGCATTTATCGGAATATTTTATCAAGGGCGAGAGCACTGAAAAATTGATTTGTAAAACATGCAAGAGAGAGTTCAATAGTTTCAAAGTCTTGCTTCATCATATTGCCAGGAAGCATCGTGACAGTATCCTTTATCAATGTGCTGTTTGTCGCGAGTTACAGTCAACTCAACCAACTGGAGTGTTTTATATTTGTTGTATCTGTAACAGTGAATTTGACATTGCCAGCAAACTTGAAAGTCACATGCGTAATCACCAACTACATGAAAACTGACTTTGCATATTTTTTGTAATTTTTTATATGCTATATTAATATCGTTTGCGTTAACAAGACGTTAAGGGTTGAAGATTTGCTTGTTCTTTAAGTTTTTTGGGGGAAGTAGGATAATTTGTATTCAAAAAATAGAAAGACATTTCAAATTAAATACTTGTGAATCAATAGTAGAACTACTGTTCGCTACCGTATTTTTTTTGCAATAAACGCGGGGGTAGCGTTAACGATGGTGTTTTTTAGAGGCTACGGAGGCCTAGTCGGGTAGCCTTAGCCCCTCCCCGTTTATGGGAAATCTACGAGAACAGCTTGAAAGAATTCCGCACAGCACGGTTTTGCGTCGTATTCGTTCTTCTGCTTGTTGTATGTTATATTTGTTTTCAAAATTACGCGACTAAGTCAAAACTAGCCAGAGTCATTCAAAAGTCAATTTGACGTAACTGCTATGTGCTAGTTTCCGAAAATTGTGCTTTCTGTCCTGAAAATTATAATACTTAGTTTTTCCACAAAACAAAGACAGAAGACCGAGGAATAAAGAAAATACTTCTTTTCTAATCAGTTCCATCGCTTATTATACTGCCGCTTAACACTGACCTGTAGATAGTCCACAAGAGCATGGGTCTTGAAAATCACTGAAGGGTAAGTTGAGTATCAAAAGTACTTTTTCAGCAGGTGCAGATTAGGTTTGCACTAAGAGAACCTTTCTAACTGGAGAAGACCCATGTGACAGGTGACCATATTGTTCCCTCCACCATTTCACTTTGTCTTCTTTGGAGGCCATGATGACGTCCTGCACTGTGGCAACATAGTTAGGCACTTCCGTAGTTAATGCATTAATTGCATCGTTACTGTTCAAAAACGGAAACAGCTGTAGAGTTTCCACACTTGCTCCTGTCGGTTTTAGCCACTGCACAGTTGCCGGGCACATTCGTGTAGCCTTGCGCTCAACGTGTCGTGCAAGTCCACGTTGAATTTAATTGCAGGCTCGACACCCTTTTTGGCCTCCTGTTCTTAGGCTGCAACATTTTTTGCGGGATCCTCATCTGCTATCGCAATAGCTATTGCATTGGTATTGGGAAAATGTTGGATCTGGCACGCATTAAGCCTGGTTTCCATATCGTCGTAAACGTCGTAAAGATAGAGTCACGATAGCTCTCAACGGCCAAAGTGTTCTATCTTCTTGGCTTTATATCTCATGGAAAACATGATTGTTGTCCACTAATATTGCTTTGCTAATAATTGGTTTTAAAATACTTTAGTTCGGATGTATAGAAAGTGCGTGACTCTATCTTTACGACGTTTACCACTATATGGAAACCAGGCTTTAGAAAGCGCTTGTAATATTGTCTCAAAGCATGAGAAAACTAGTGGGCAATCGCCCTCTAAAACGCAAGTGGCCCATAAGTGGCCTTAACGAATGATTCACCCACATTAACGATTGCTGCTAGTTCAAGCTTAAAGCCTGTTTTCCACTAGCGATTTTTTCGAGCGAAGCGAGTTATTTCTTTCTCCCATGAGCTTTCAGCTGAAACTAATGAGTTTTTATTCAATTCCTTTCAATTTGAACAATACAAAAAGGTGCTTCGCGCGAAAAATATATCGCTAGTGGAAACAGGCTTTAGCCTGGTTTTCATATGTCGTAATTCATCGGCGATGATTCCCGATCCAATGTTGTTGACCAATGAAGCAGAAGATATATTCTAGTAGACAAAGGACTTAAGGCATCAACGATCACAGACAATAGGTTTCGCCGATGAACTACGATGAATTGCGGTATATGAAAACCCGCCCTTTAAGCCCGGTTCACACTGGTCGTAAAAATCGGGGATTTCCATTGTCTGTGATCATTCGTTTGCAAAACTTTTGTGGGAAGAAAATACAATAGATCGCCGATGAATTAGCTACCACCAGTGTGAACCATTCTTAAGACTCACAACGTTATTTGGTTCAGACAGAAAATCAACCAGTTGACGTGAAATCTGGAGAGCGACATTTTCCTTTTCAACGTTATCTGAAGAGCTGTACCATAAGCTGCTTGTACATTTCCCACTTTGACCACCATCGAGCCTCGGAGAAACTGTTCGGCTTACGTCCAGTCAGTTCGTTCCTGATAAGCTTGGTTTTGTGGCTATGCAAAAATAAGCCGACCCATAGACTGACAAACTCAATGGGATGAGAGATAACGAGGTGGTTGCCGACATTGTCCAAAATGTGAGAAAACCATGTTCGAAGCGAACTTCGCAACGAACATGAAGTACTGCCAGAATTTTCACTGCGAAAGTCCAAGAATCGCAGGCCCATGTGTTTTTGGCGGCACGGCCGGCAATTATTCAACACATGTTCCAACTTCCAAAGATACAAAGATATCGTTCGAAACGAAGAAGAAATTTGTGTTCTGAAGCTCACAAGAAAATCAAACGCGGCCTGTCTTTCAACTCACCACAACTGCCTGTATTATCTACGCAACTTACCCCTTGACAAGGTGCGTAAAATTTCCTCTTGTGGCGGTGGCCTGACTGTATCACACACTCGGTGACATTGTTTGCATATAATGTCTGTGTGATGTGATACCTGTATTAAATCATGTAAGTCGTGTTAATCGTCTTCTGGAGAAAATTCAATTGTCCATATCACCTTCAATGAAGTATATGCGCCTGTCTACATGGACGTGATTTACTCGACTAACCGGGACAACGAGGCGATGTCCTTATGTGTGACCGAGTAACCCAGCATATGCTGCAATATAGTGTAATTCATGAAGTACTTGCAATTAAGGCAATAAGGCGCGGAACTCAAAAGTTGCTTTGAAATCAAGAGAACAGATCCAGAAGAATTTTGAAAATCTTTCATGATGGTTTGGCTATTCTTCTGAAGCGTTCTGTGTAATTCTTCAAATACCATTCGTATGGCTTTCGTAACTGACGAATATCCTCCTGCCCTAGCCAGATTTCCCGCCAAAAAGTGTTTACATGGACCAACGGAGTAACTCGCCTTGCCGAGATCTTGGTAGAAAAAGCCGGCGTCTCAGCTAGATGAGTAACTCGGTTGTTCCATGTAAACAGTCAGACAGGTAAAAGTTCTACTTATTATGTAGAATAGCTGGTCTGCCGAGTAAGTCTAGCCGAGTAACTCGTCTAACCGGGTAACTCGCCTCCATGTAAACAGGCCCTTAGAATGATTGTCCAGGATTTGTTGAATCACCAAAAATTGTTCAAAGATGCTTGAGCAGTGTAAGTTTGAATTGCTGTGATTTGGACAGTTCAATGTTGTTGCAAAAGCACAAATAAATGTCTTGAAGTCATTCATGCCTTGTTTTGTGAGCAATTTTTTTTCATGGGCATAGTCCTCCTGTGGGGAACTTAAATATTAAGCGCTGTGCTTGCAGTTCATTGATAAACAAATTCTTCCCAAAGCAAAGCATGAATTTTGTCAAGTAGTTGATTTGTTTTCTTGCAACAACATAATTTTAGGTTTCCTGTTACAACAATGAAAGTTTTGGAGATGCCAATAAAAAAGCATGTGTTCAAGTTATAAGTGTTGCGAGTTATTTATAAGGTGGAAGGGTGTGCAGACTTGGGCTTGACCCTTTAAACCATATAAATGCTGTTACACTGTACAACTTGTCTTGGGACTTGTTGCGATATTAGTTTCAAACAAAACTACAAGCATGAAATATCTTACAATTGCCCACTCATGCCATAGTTCTATTCAGTGAAGCATTGCTGTAAGTAAACGCGGGTTCTACTTTTTACAACAATTCCACAATTAGCCAAAATTTTTGCAACAGCAATGCTACAAATTAAATCAAGCCATGGGACGATGAATAGCAAAACAGGTTTCATAGAGTAAAAGCACCTTCAGGACGCACAAAGATGTCTTATATTATTGTTACCGCTGCATCAAGTTGCTACCAGTAGACTTTCAAATTATTCAAGGTATATACTGGTTCTACAATAATGTTAATTGTTATTATTCAATCACATTTTTTCAGCTCACAGTTGTCTTGCATTTGACTAAGCAATTGATTAGCAGACTTGTTACAACTTGTTGTAGGCAGCGTTTTCACACAATGCATTGAAATGAGAAATTGGGATAAGGACCAGATTGTTTAGTTGTTTAACCATTAAGTGTTTAGAATCTCCCTGATGAGGAAAAGTGCGTGAAAGTAGACAAGTGAACGTCTAAGACTGAGTCATAGTAAGTCCTTCAACGAAATGGGTTAGCAACAGACACGTTTGAATATTTTAGTTTTCTGGGTCAGTTGTTTAAAAGCCATGCAAAACAGTCTAATTATTTTTATGCACCTTATTGTACTAGTATCACCGAACAACAACAATGTCCAATCATGTTCCAGCTTGATGTTATGACTACAAGTAGTTCATTTACATACTCCGTATTCTCTACTAAAAGTTTGCATTTTTTTACCAATTGTTTTGTCAGTTGGATTATGGTACTGTATTCAACAATGTCTTATGCAATTTGAATAGTCTATTCAAGCGACTTTTGAATGGCTATATCTGAAACCATTTTTAGTGCAAACTTTCTTTGAAACTTCGCAGTATTGTGGCGAAAATTCACATGAGTCAGTCATACAGTCGACTCACAGAGAACTTTCCGGGGGGTGTTTGCAGGTATTTCTCGCGCATATTTCTACTAAAATGTTAAACAAATTCATGAGCACGCACCCCCGTTTTCGCTGAAATTGCCATGGAACACGTGCTTTGCTTCGAAATATTAAATATTTTTACCTGCACTAATGGCGAATGTCATAGGAGTGCGGCATATAACCCACGATCAAAACTTCATTTCCACAGCTATACACTTGCAAAGCTGCGGTTTTAAATTATAACACTAAAAATAAGCTATGAGATTTTGCTGTATCAAACGAAGAATGATTTAATGGGACGAAAATTCACGTCAATTAACAATGAGTTGTACTTGTAATCTGCATGTAGCATTGAGCTATGAACCCATTATTGCCATAAATAAACACAGTCATCAGGTATATTACGGCCAAACTCGCCGTTGAAGTTTGCAAATTCTTGGCGTTTCTCGCCATCCTAAATACTATTTTATACATACAGCAAGCAACAAATGCCGGAACAATACACCGAACGCAACGTAACTATAAACGTTTTTAGTATTAAAATTCCAGACAACGCGTGGCGATGTAGACTTCCATTGATTGTCCCAAATCACATATTGACTGGACGTTTGAGGCTAAGTCACTGGAGCGGAAAGTTGCGACTGAAGTAAAGTAAATTCAAGATACTCGACGATGACTTTTTGTGGAGGTAGCTACTGCAGCGTAGCTAAGAGATTTACTTTGTAATGAAGACTTTATTTATTTATTTATTTATTTACACATATTTAAACACGGTAACATCTCAACCTAAATCCTATTATATATGTTAACACACAAAAACTACAAATATAAAAAAATAAAAAAGGTTGATTTTCAAATGGCCGTGTGTTAAAAATTTAAAAGAGAATAACTACATCTATATGTTCACAAATAAATAAAGAAAAGAAATGAAAATATAAAATCTAGATATATTATGAAGGAATCTTTATAACATGTAATTAAAACTTCCTATTTTCTTCAATCTTATTCCAAGCTTCAGCTCCTCTACTCAAAGCTACGTTTTAAAGCGTTATTATACTATAAACAATTGTCGGAAAGTTTACATTTACAGTTTACTTGTCAGTGGTAGAATAGTGCTGCTCTGTGTTTCTCAGTTTTTCATAGTAGCTAATAGAATATAAAATTGTGGAGTCTTGCCGTTCAGGACAGTGGATTCTTGGCATTTCTTGCTATCCTGATATATTGCCACAACTGCAAGCTCGTACAATCAAATACTACTCGGACGTATACAACTTACAAATAGTGATCGCGATGACGCCATCGCAATTTGGTGTGTAGTGTATTGCACTGTAGTGCTGTATCAGTACACAACAGACATAGACTCACACGTAGCTATCTTGCATGAGTAATACTTAATAGCCGCGATTTAACAGAGTTTAGTGAGTAAACTGTGGTAGCTAAAGGTCTCAGAAACTTTGCACTGTCCTTGAGGTCTCTAGTTGCTAAAGGCTGCTTTCAAGTTACGCGGTTTTGGTTTTGACGCGCACGTACACGCACGTAAAAGTTCAAATCCTTCAAAGTTTTTTAGTTTTTAAAGATACAAGAACAAGTAGACCCGTGGTTATTGAGAATTCAAAATTTTAGACGTTTCGTCTTGCGTCTGTTTATGAGATAGGTTTTATTACAATCTTAACATTTACGTGCGTTTACGTGCGTCTCAAAAACGCGTAGCTGGAAATTAAGCAGCCTTAAAGCTCCTTATTAACTTCATTAGAGGGATCCCCCAGGCCTCTAAGTGCATCTTGTGTCTATAGAGCTCTCCTGCATTCAAATTAAAAGGGGCACCAAATTACCAGCTGACCCCTCCCGGCGAAAATGGGCCAACGCGCCACTGCCAAGAGCTTCATTCTCACCAAAGACCGTCTAAGCAATCCCGTCGTATAAATCGTCTCTAACCGGAAACAGCCGCGCGTTTTACCAATAGCCGACAAAATACCACCATTCTGATGACAATTTTTGCGCGAATCGATTTGTTGTGTTGCTGTTGAACTTTATTTAAACACGGTACTATTTCACAAATAATATAAATATATGTAGAAACAGAGAAGGGAAACAACGTGATCTTCGACTAGGCCGTGTGTGTAACTATGGTATAACACTATCTACGGCAAACATATCAACTATTTAACTATACATATTACTACTAATGACAAAGTTATTTTCTAAAATATTTCCAGGTAATATAACAATATTTGCAAAACTCTCAACTGTTGGTCTTGAGTTTAGCCTAAAAAATATTAACACTTTCTGAAGTCTTAATTTCACTGGGCAGACTATTCCACGCCGCTGCACACCTGTAACTAAATGCCTTTTTCCGTTAGTTTGTTTTGGGCTTTGGTGGTTGGAAATCATATTTGGCTTGTCTAGTGTGATGTTCATATGAATATCATTCGTTCTTTGAAGCATTTTGCTTAAGGAGGAAGGGACCATTTTATGTCTGATGTACATCAATGTATTTAGTAGCTGATTTCTTTTCCTCAAGGTTACGCATACCAAGTTGGTTCTGATCGAACTTCGTGCCCACTCTTTGTAATAATACGAGCAGCTCTATTTTGTAAACGCTGAAGTTTATCACAAAGTGTAATGATTTCTGTGTTTCTTTTTTCCGGAGGTTACTCAGTTCTGAGTGTTCTGATATAAGCACTGGTTCTATTCAGTGAACTCAATAAAACTGGAACGATAACTCCATTTGCAAAGCCCTATGATTGGATGATGCCAATTTGAAGGTCAAAGGTGGAAGCCGCGTGATAAAAATTCTAATACATACTCAGCTTCAAAAGGACTAAGGCGAGTCTTGAGGAGTGGAAAATACAGTAGAAAGCCCGTGACTATAATGTGATGCACAAAAAAGGAAATAATAGCATTTCAGGAAATTCTTGTTTGCAAAAGTGGAAACACTGGTCAAGAAAATGCGACGGCGACCACGCGACCACAGATGTGAAATTTCGAACTCGAAGAAATCTTGTTCTTTCAACGGCACGTTCTGCAGGGTAGACATATTGTACCCATTTGGTTAGTAAATATAAGCATTTTTAATAATGTATGCGCGGATGGATGATGCTTTTACAAGGTGATCGTGCATCTTGCTGAAATACGATTTCTGGACTAGTTGTTGGCACTTGTCAGTATAGGCCAGCTTTGTTTGCTATCTCACATTTATTGAAACAAAGAATCCAGAATAGTTTTTCAGAATTCTTTAGATGATTTGTGGTCCAATGAATCTAGTATTCAGTGAAAATTTAAAGACTTTATAGAGCATTTTGAAGTAAGGCTGCTATTTGTTGAATATTTGTTTCTCATCTCCCGCCCGCATGATATTTAAGACGATGGTCTTTTTCGCCATTATTGCTATTGTTACCATTTTTGACCATAATTATAAATTTTGTGAAGTCTTCAGACTCTCTTCAAATAAAATTTATTGAGAGAAAGAAAATTGGAAGCGTTCGCAAATCAAATGTTTATAAATTATGATTAAATGCGTTCTGTGAAATTTCACATACCGGAATTTCTGAGGAGAACACGCGCGAGAGGACCTGGGTACAAATTTTACATTTGCGATGTGGACTGTGTAGAGCAGCAATGTGCTTAACTTTTATATGAGGAAAGATTCAAAAAGATTACAGCTTTATACTAGGAGTTACTATCGCAAGGAAAATGCTGTCGATTTGTTCAGTAAGAATTATTGTACTTCTGCACGATAGAGCCACAGATAGAGCCTGCAATATGGGCAGCAGATTAGCAGAACTGCGGAAGAATATAGTAGCAATGGGGGCGCTAAGAGTGGTAATGAGTGGAACAAGTTCGCTGTTTTGAAATTGTTGGCGCGGCCCCTGTATAGTCATGTAGTAGTCTATATAGAGATCAGTCGTAGTCTTGGCGCCGCCAATTTTTACAGGCTGTATTGTGCGAAAGTACAATAGTTGTGATTGGACAGATAGGCAGCATTTTCCTTGGTCCTAATTTAGTTTTTGTAACATGGATAGGCACAATTTTAATTAAATTGACATGTCGTTTTGTTGAAAGGGAATGCAAAAATTGTTTTAACTCCAGAACATGTGTAAACTTTATGACAACTGCAGAACCATTAGAATCAGGCATGCCATTTAAGTCTCTGGCATGAGAGTCAAATACATAGAAATAGTTTGATTGTTTTATTATGGCCATCATGTAGCCTTCTAATATTAAAATAGCATAACTTTGATTCATAAATGTATTCAAAAGTGCTGAATGAATGGTATAGTAGTGAGACTCAACTTCACTGTCAGTTACTACAAGACCTTGAAGCTCTTGTTCATAATTTACAAACCAAATCAATTTCTTATCTATCGGTTCTACCACCATGGGTAGTTCAGTGTTTCCTACCACCACAGGTAGTTGAGTGTTATTGTGTGCCTCAACAGGCTCTACCGCCATGGGTAGTTGAGTGCTATTGTGTGCCTCAACAGGCTCTACCGCAATGGGTAGTTGAGTGTTATTGTGTGCCTCAACAGGCTCAACCACCATGGGTAAATTATTTTTTGCTACCGCCATGGGCAGTTCAATTTCGTAAGAAAACATGCTTCTACTACATGACACACTAACAACTTTTGGTAAGTTATCCACACACAAAAATTTGACACCTGGGTCCAGAACAATTAAGCCACTAAGATTTTTGTAATTCTGCATGGTGCAAACAACAATATAAGCATTAGTTTGGGGATACACCACGTATATTTATTATTGCAAAGCTTTCGGTCCGTTAACCTGGACCTTCGTCAGTGCAACTAAATTGAAAAAATTCAGACGTCCTTTTCACAGATGAGAGACTAACAGATGTCCGACTGCCCCAAAATTGCGTAAGCCGATTTTCCCGATTTTCCTTGAGATTTCAATGGCGGCCATTAATCCAGCAAGTGCCCTACAGAAAGGCATTCACCCCCCTGAACAAATAATTTTGA
>JAODVM010115645.1:0-15807 GCA_025400095.1 Phenganax marumi | reverse complement strand
CTTTTTAATGCTCGAGGACTTGGAAATACCGGTAAAGTCCGAAGTCGCGTATTTGAACGGACTTCTGAAACTCATTACAGTACTAGTGGTTTGGAAATATTTCCAAACTACTAGTACTTTGGAAATATTTCCAAACTACTAGTACTTTGGAAATGAATACATCATCAGCCTTAATTGTGACCCCGTGACAGTTTTTCCAACAGTTTCAAGGTACTGATGAAATATTGATTTCCTTTGTTTTTGGTTCATGAATTTTTAATGAGTTTTAGAAATTGCATTTCTTGCAAAATGCACTTTCGTTTGTGAAGCAAGTTTAAACACTCGTAAGAACGACTTTCTCCGATTTCAAACCACCTCGCAGTTCTTTAAAAGTACTCGGCTTTGCTTCGTATTTTCAACTCCTCTTCGTGTTTAGAAATCGGAGGCAGTCCTTCTAGGCTTCTACTCCTGTTCGTGCGATTACCTCTAATGTTATTTCAATTACAGTAACTTACTGGTTGACGCCACGTGCCGATTCTCAGAACCCTTTTCAAAAATATTATAGAGAGATTTAGCATCAGCCGCGTCCAATATATTAGCACCATGAACGAACACCAATCCCTAAAACGTCATTAAGTGTAACGTCACCACATCCTAGCTCAGAATATACATGCCAGGGATGAAACAGGGGTCGTTTGTTTGAAAGGTGGATAACGCTATCCACTGGATAGTGATGTTGTGTAGCCTTCGTAAAATTTCCCATTGATCGTTATAACATATAATATTATGACTTGTAATGATAGTCTAAAGTATCTAATATCTACATCGTCGACCAAAATGGACGTTTCAATATGGTTTGTCTAATGCTATGAATGTTGAAAAATTCACTATCCAATGGATATAGCGCTATCCACCTTTCGAACAACCGACCCCAGGATGATAAACGGCAACGAAAAAGATGGCGCCTTGTGGACATACACCAGAACCCTTTGCGCACACAGTTTTCACATGGTGAAAAATTGAAAATTCAAGCAGACATCGCTTTGAAACCAGCAACTTCGTCAAACAGAGAATTTAATCATCTCTACTTTAATGCTAAATTCAACATTGTCAATTATCACTTAAAATCATTTAGGACTGCTAAAGATTCTGGTAATATCGATCGACATTATTTTATTATGGCGAATTACATACAACAATACACAATATAGTTGTGTACTGTACTGAAATAATTGCTCCGAGTTAATAACTATATAGCTACTAATCCAAAAGTTAGACAAAATACCTTCTTGTCTTTTTTTATGTCCAATTTGGTCTGTTCAAATTTTTGTCAAGAAAGCATTTGCGTAACATTACTACAACATCTACGGCATAAGTATGATACGTAAGGTTCATCTTTGCTGTCGCGTTTTCATACGTCATGCACGTACGAAATTGTTATAAAAATCGTTATAAAAGCCCGCTTGGGCAACGATATATTGAAAACAAATGTTGGAAGCACTTCTGTATAACTGGTCAGCTATCTCTGTTTATCATCATCTGAAGACTACAAACACAGTTGTTTTTCATCAGCCTTTTATGTCGAATATGAAAGAGTGCATGGGAGGATACTTTCCGCTCAACAAAAACCATCTGCAGGACCAGAATAGCAATCGAAAGTATTTGTGTGAAAATCACTGGTTTCAATCCGTAACTTACAAAAAAAAGGAACTATTCCGTCCGTTGGGGTCCTGTGAACAATCTTCCTGAGTGGAAACTATGTGTCAGTCAGACTCTAACAAACGCTGCAGCATTTTTCCATGCAGTAATAACTTTTGGCAACAACAGTAAACTGGGCCTCTAGCATCAAAGGTTTAGAAAAAGGATACATCTGTCGCATGGTTGTCCGCCAATAGATCGATTAAA
Organism: Phenganax marumi; assembly: GCA_025400095.1. Taxonomy (NCBI): domain Eukaryota; kingdom Metazoa; phylum Cnidaria; class Anthozoa; order Malacalcyonacea; family Clavulariidae; genus Phenganax; species Phenganax marumi. Next base: position 13,923 of record JAODVM010115645.1, on the reverse strand, counting down.
CGGTCATTGTACAACTCTAGCATGTACACAGACACTTTGAAAGTGAATTTACCCCTGGAAGCAAAACAGTTAGATCATGCACCAATCATCACGTTTACAGCTAAGAACGTATAATAAAACTGTATTTCAGATTTATGAAACATGCAAAGCCACAATTCTTTATCAACGTGGACGTCATGTTGTCGAGAAAAGCACTCGGATGATTCAATGTGTTTGCAAAGTTTTTATGAATAAAAGCGGATTGAGAAAAAGTATTGCACTAGAACAAAAACTTTGAACAATCTCTAAATAATATAGCTATATTCAATTACGGAAGCATCATAAAAATGTCCGATTTTAGGAAAAAGGACGGGCTTACTTGTTTTCGTTGATAACAGCGAATATTCTTTCCATGGCACGCGGCGCAATACCTGGAAACTTCTGCTCTTTATCACCAATCATTGTGAAAGTAAACACAGTCAAGAAACATTAACATACTAAACACAGCCAGGATTAAAGTGTACTTATCAAGGTCAGGGATTGTGCACATTTGTAGTATCTGAATCACTTGAAGTGTTTACATCACGGTTGGGATTGTTCTTACTTATAACATTGAAGTAATTAACAGTGTTTACATCAAGGTCGGGGGTTGCATATATTTCAAATATGAAAGTGTCTATATCAAAGTCACAGATCGTGCATATTTGTAACAGTTGAGTAATTCAAAATGCCTATATCCAGGTCAGGGATTGTACACATAAATGATATTTGAGTCATTTAAAGTGTCTATATCAATTAAGGTAGGGGATTGTGCATGATGATATTTGAGTTATTTAAAGCGCTTATATCAAGGTTATACATATATTTGAGTCAGTTAAAATTTTCAGAGTGCAGAAAACTAGAGTTGCAGAAAAAGGATATGTTTTCCCAGATCCAGTTTGACCATACGCAAAAATACAGACATTATATCCGTCAACAGCTGACTGCACCAGATTCTACAAAATGAAGTGCTATTATTGTTTTTGTGCTTCACAAATCTTGTGAATTGCTGTGACAGGTCGAGCAGTTCGATTTCGTACGCGCTACCATTGGAGCATTGACACCTATAAAGCCGAGGATGAGTTCGCTACGTTTAAGTTTATATAAAAACATGAACAAAAAATTGAATAAAGACTTTGCCAAACCTCCAATTCATAGTTTCAATGGCTACATTCTGCACCGAGCAGAATTTTGCATAAACATAGAAATAATAACTTTGGCCAAAGATCCATGCAAACCTCAACTCCAATGACTACGTCTTTACCTCGCGCAAGTTTACACCAACATCAGCAAAAAGATAAACAATCGCTTTGGTCAAGTTCCCAAACCAAACCTTGAATGACTGTCCACCGTGCGCAACATTTCATAATCATGAAGGGTGTGATATACTTTGTAGAGTTAGATAAGTATACTTACAAATGTATCTTCGAAAATTTTTTCTTGCGTGCTTTCTTCCGTGAAAACCTGATCAAACTGGAATTCTTTAAGACCTCTTGCAGTTTGCACAGAGATACTGTATTCGTCAGGCGATTTGATCACAGAGTGATTTCCCTAACACAACCAAGAAGCAAAATTCTATACATGACCAAGCTATTCCATGCACCGCGGGTGTCTCAAAAAAACGTATATCGGTGTTTGGCTTAATAGATTGTACAATATTTACTAGCTATGACTTTCAAATAAGTTTTATAGTCTTAAGGACGAACTTAAATTTTGATATAAGGTGCTTGATCTTTCGTTTAATATTGGGCGAGATATAAACGTTTTTAGCTGAAGTTTGATTTCAAAATTAGCGTAAAATCGACCGGCCAGTTAAATTTTTTTGAATTGATTTGTTATTTTTTGTGAGTATTGAAAGTTTTCAAGAAGTCAGCTGAAATCTTGACTTACATTACATATAATTTAAAGTCTAGGTCCCTTGAGAAATAAAAAGTCAACATTAGTGTGTAAATATCTTTTATTGTGGGTTGTGTCGAAAGAAAAAATTTAAATTGAATGCTAATTTGATAGTCCGACTCATGGTAATGTTAAGCATTTTCAAAATTGCTTCATCAAAATGAAATTGTTGTATCTCAATCACTATTGCTCATATATCTTCACATCATATATCAAATTTTATGTTGGGCATTTCTTTTTTCAATGAAGTGTATTTCAGTGTAATTTTCTGTACAGTTTTAACAGTATAACAAGTGCGCAAAGAACTTCGCAAATGCGCATACCAAGCATTTTTCACCAAATAACATCTCTCTACAGTAGCACAGCAACGCAAGTTGCAAGAAAAATTGTATCGTGGAAGACGGCTTTACGTAAAGCCCCGTTTACACGGGCGATTTTGCTTCGATTTTTCTCCTTTTAGCGTATGTGATCGAGTAGGTTGACAGACGAGGGCATTGCCAAAACTGTGGGACCAAGTGTATTCGCCAGTTATTCACTCTGTCACATCGTTCAACAGGCGAAAATTCGGAGCAAAAATCGCTCGTGTATAAATGGGCCTTAACACTTTAAGCAATTTTGCCCGATTAGAAATAGCGTTGATTCAAGCTGCAGCTGATGGTGATATCAAGCAGATACAATATAGATGCAGCATAAACGTACAGTGAATCATACAGTGCAAGGCATGTATCAGCCATAACTCTTACCCTGTCTAGTTCTGAGCGACTAAGTGGTCTTGATCGACAGTAGACTCTAATCTTCCCTTTCATATCTTCCACCATATTGTAATATTTCTTACGGAGAATTCGTTCACTGTTGTAGTTTTCAGACAAGGTTTTGTTTTCTTCGTTCAATCTTTTCACTTCACCTGATAACTCTTGTACTTTTTCCTGGGCATCCAGGCCCTCCTATATAATCACCACAAACAGTCTCGAATAAATAACAAGCCGCTTCACTCGTAGTGTAAGAATGTGCTACACTGTGTCCTGTACATTGTCTGTTTTACTCTCTGTATCGCCAGGCGATTTTACTCTTGCAAACAACACTAGACAGTACCTTGAGCGGAATAGGGGAAAGCACTAATAAGGGGCGAATGTAGAAAACGGATGTACACCACACATTAGATCAGGTTCACTGAAACCACGAAATGTTAAAGCCAGTGTTACAAGGTTAGTTTCTTCGTGTGTTTTGAATGTTATTTGTGCTATTTTTTACGAAACATTAATTTTAAATATTCCACTAAGTTTCGGCCCCGTGAGCGACTGGGTAGCGATTGGGTACGAGACAGACAGAGTAATCTGTTAATATTATGGCCTTATATATGACTCAAGTTGGCCAATCCATGGGATAAGTTTGGTGAAGAAAATTCTACCTTGGCTACAGTAAGAAAGAGTCAAATTATCTTCGAGAAAAGTTTAGGGCTTCGCATCTAATCAGAAAAATTCTTCATTTTAGCTATAATTCGTTTAATTTTAAAATTGCAACAGGTATTTCCTGTAGATATACAAAAACCCAAATTTGCGTAATAAGGAAAACAATTTCAATATCATAATAAGATCAACTATATACCTTAGCTGCAACGCCAAGCTTTAGTAGTTCAGCCTTGTCGCTTTTGTTCTCAGCACTAATGGAGTCAAACGCCTATAGAAAATTCATATAAGCACAAATTCAAACGGTTTTCGTGAGGCAAATGCAAATAAAATTAAATGACACAGCTCAATAGAAGAGCTGCAAATATTTTCAGGGTTTTCAGACTATTTTACATGCAGGGTGTGAAAAATCAAAGTCAAATAGTAAGCCATCTATTCTTAAATCTACTGAATTCCCTCGATTGGATTGAGGTCAAGTATGTATATGCAACGATGTAAGATGTTCACTTTTCGAGGGACACTTTCTATGTTTCGGTAAACTAAGAAAATCTTACAGCTAAACTAATAAATAAAGGTAATGTTACTACTTTACCTTTTTCAATTCCTTGTGTTCTTCTTCCAATTTTGTCAGATTCTCTTTATACTTTTCAACCTTTTTCTTCTCCAATTCAAGCTGTTTCGTCAAATCTGAACGTTAATTAAGATCTATATGCTGAGGCCCTGTGAGTGTTATACTTAAAGAGTAGCACAATATATCTTTCATAAAAAAAATTAGCACAAAATGTTTTCAACTTATCCTTGCGAAAAATTTGCACCAAGTAAAATTTTATCATAACATCAGCAATTGATTTATGGAAAAATACACAAAATTTTGATGCAGACATGCAAAAAAAAACTTTTCACCATCACATGAAGCTGAAAAGAGCGTCACAAAATTAGTGGAATTGCAAAGTTTGGTTGCAAAATGGCGTAAAATGAGGAAAACGTCGCCATGCGATTTGGACAAACTTTAAATATTTCAGCAGTACCAGGCATTTTTCTCAGAAAAAGTAGCCATTCCGGCCGTGTAACAGAAAGATTTACAAAATTTGCAAACTTCTTATGGCTATATTTTCCACATTCTACGGCATTTCGGAACCAAACTTTGCATTTTACTAATCTATGACGCTTTTTCTATCTGTGATGATGAACATCCATGCATCTTTTGGTCTAGATGAAAATGTTGCTTAGCTATAACGCATTAGGCACATTAAAAATAGAAAAAATCCAACTCATATACCTTTCACTTGTTTGTCGGCCTTCTTTGCAGCAATTCTCTAGAAAATATTCAAGAAAAAAATTGGTATAGGTAATAGTATGGTTTCGAGTGCAATTTGGAAAAAACATGCACGAGTGAGTTTTTCAATGACTACCGATTGCACGAGTCCGAAGGACGAGTGCAATTTGAAGTTTTTGAAAACCTCACGAGTGTATGCTTTTCCAAATTGCACGAGAAACCATATTATTGCTTGTTAATAATATACATGAATAAATTCAACTGGAAGGATAAACCAGTGGGATAAACTCTCTAGTAACTATACAATGCTTTGCGAAAAGGACATGCACGAATAATAATAATTATCTGAACTGATTTTTTTTCAGTTTATAAAACTGTTTTTTGAACAAATTTTAGAAAATTTTGAAAAATTGCACTGAATTTCCTTTTTTTGCACTGTATTTCCTAAAAATTGCACTGCTCTTAACCAATCAGAATCGAGAAATTTTTTCATGTATGTTATTAAAGGCCATATTAAACACGGTGAAATTTTTCTTGCAACCTGCGATGCAAGGGCTATATTCTTCGTTTGAGAGACATAAAATTGACGCATAAGAGACTTCACTCTGCCGAATCTGCTGTGTTTTTGAACACGGTAGCCACTTAATACCATCACTCAAAGCTACACAATTGCATTGCAAGTTGTAAGAAAAATTGCACCGTTTAACGTCGCCTTTAGACAAAACACAACTTTTAGTTACACAAAACCAATAGTTCAACCAATGTTCAGACAATTGCTTTAGAATTTTATTCTAAAAGTATATAACCATTCAAGCGAAATGTTCCAAAAAAATACGATGTTCAATTATAGTGTTTCCAAACTGTTGAAAAACAGCTAGTAGCTGGATATAGTTCCAAGGCAAAAGAATCTTGAAATATTTAAGGAAGTAACACTTGGAAATATTTTCAAGGTACCAAAAGACCCTTGAAAGATTTCAAGGTGCTAGTAGTTGGAAGTATTTTCAAGTTACTAGTATCTTAAAATATTTATATAAGACACTACTTGTTGGCAATACTTTCAACGGACACTACCTTTATATTCAATAATCGATGAGCTTTAAAAGCCACTCCAAATACTCTATCACGGACTATAGCCGGGATTTCAAAGTTCTCGAGCACTAAAAACACCAGCCTGCCGTCTATACTCAAATCTCTCTCTGGCTTTGCGATTCCGACAAAGTCTTCCGTTTCGTGTTTGAAATGCTACTTCAAATAGAAAAGAAATCACAAATTTTCACTTACATCTTCGGCTCCTCCACCACCAGATGACTTCGATTTTGCTTCTTTCAAATCTTTTTCTAAAGATTTTATTTTCTGCGCATCTTCCTGTAAAGAGACATTCGAACTAATGACCGCTTCTTCCTGTTAATGCCATTTTCCATGGCGGACACTTTGCCCGCGCGGGCCCAGCGTAGAATTTTCAAACATGCACTGTATTTGTCAATTTGCTACAGCGCATGTTTGAACATGAACACAGAAGCCACGCGGGCAAAGTGGGTACTATCGGAAATGGCTTTAAAGGGCGCTTCCATTTTGCGACCTTAATTCCTCAACGAACAAGTCTTTGTCAAACTCGACAAATTCTAGTTGGGGCAACACCTCGGACCAATCAGCATTCACCTGAGTTTCCGAGTTCTCATTATACCGGAATGTGCTCTCTATTTTATACAAGTTGTTCAAGTCTTGCAACGTCTAAAGTTTCCAAAATACTTGTCAAGCTTTCGTCCTCCATGATTTGCAAAAATTCTACGTCTTAACAAAATTTTCCTTTCCAGCTGATAGCTGATTTTTTTCACGGTCGCTTCTTCGTACGAAAAAGTTGAACATGATTCTACTGTTCTAAGCGATCGCTCCACGATCGTTTTCGCCGAGAAGAATACGTCATTATTGTCGCAGCCAATCGCATCGCTAAGTTTTGTTCTACGCTTCGCGTCGTGGGAAAAAATTCGTTTCGTGAGAAACGGTCTTAACCAACCTGAGCTGCTTTCTTCAGTGCTTCCAATTGACCTTGAAGTTTCTCTTTTTCCCTCTGCACCTTTTCCTCACCATGACCTGTGTCCTAAATTTACACCGAGACTAAAGGCGGTTTTCCACTACGCGAATTTTTTCGAGTGAAAAATAAATCTAGTGATATGATTGGCTTTCTTTGGACGTTTTCGCGGGGAATTATTTTGCTAGCCAATCACGTTTGCTAGATTTATATTTCGCTCGAAAAATTCCGCGTAGCGCAAAACAGGCCTAATAGTAACTATCTATCAGAACGATGAGCTCATGTGGCTTAGAGCGAGCAATGCGTTATAGAGTGACCATATATATTTTTAAATAAATGTTTAAAAGCTGCAACTACAGGCTCTCGCGGATAAAGTCGCACTCAGTAAGTAGGTAATGAAATGAGCACAGACAAAACAAAAACGACTAATGATTCGACTAAAACTTACTTTTTTCTGAACAGGAAGTGGTGCTACTTTTTGGGGCGCAGATGTTTCAAGTTCTTTGATCTGTAAGCAAAAATCGTAATGTCTGATATTTATATTCAGCTCTCGCAATATGTAAACAGGAAAGGTTATCCTTCAACCCACTATCCTCCAACTTGTTTTCCAGCAGAAGAATTTTTCGCGGACGCCAGTCTATGTACCGCTCAAGTTGAAATGAAATGATTGAAAACCCATTAGTTTCATATGCTTGCCCAAAGCGGACAAAATTACGAAGAGAGAAATACCAAGTCCATTTTTCAAATAGCAAGTCTGTTTTCCCAAATATCAAGTCTATTTTTCAAATATCAAGTCCATTTTACAAATACTAAGTCCATTGCACGAATATCAAGTCCATTTTGCAACATAATACCAATTCCATTTTTGTTCACTTCCAATATACTTCCATTTTGGAAATTAAAATATCCCTACAAGGAATCGTCGAAATGGAATTGATGTTTGCTTGCGTACAATGTTACACAAAACAAAATATCAAGTCGAACATGCTAATTAGGTCATAATATATTCCATGAATGTATGATTATGCAGTTATTTATTCAAAGTTGTATAATTATTCATGAAAACGTTAATGTTTTGCAAATAATTGCAACGGCGGGACGGTCGCTACCAAATATTGAAGAGTTTTTCGAATCGTTATATCAATGCGTCACTGGCGCACAACAGCATCTAAACAGCACAGACAGAAATGAAATTGATTATTGGTTGAGAAGGGTCTTAAATTATGAGGCTGCTGTAAATTTACTCCTTACAAGAATACGGGCATCTTGTCGAGAATTATGTCTAGTTGAAAACATAGTGTTATTAGTCGAGTATCTTTCATCAGTTCTTTGTCAAATAATAGCACTTTTGCCACAAACTCATGATAATTCAAATTAACAACTCTGTCTGTGCTGTTTAGATGCTGTTGTGCGCCAATAACGCATTGATATAACGATTCGAAAAACTCTTCAATATTTGGTAGCGACCTTGCCGCCGTTGCAATTATTTGCAAAACATTAAAGTTTCATGAATAATTATACATTCGTTGAATAAATAACTACATCATCATACATTCATGGAATATATTATGACCTAATTAGCATGTTCGACTTGGTATTTTGTTTTGTGTACATTGTACGCAAGCAAATATCAATTCCATTTCGACAATTCCTTGTAGGGAAAATTTACTGTCCAAAATGGAAGCATATTGGAAGTGAACAAAAATGGAATTGGTATTATGTTGCAAAATGGACTTGATATTCGTGCAATGGACTTAGAATTTGTAAAATGGACTTGATATTTGGGAAAGCCGATTTGGTATTTCAAAAATGGACTTGGTATTTGGAAATTGGACTTGGTATTTCACTCTTCATAATTTTGTCGCTTTGGGCAAGCATAGTAATCTAAAGAAACTTCAAAACGTTATTTTTCCGTCGTAAGTTCGTAGCTTACGAGTTGCTGGCCGTTTTGTTTTTCAGAAGTCCCTTCAAATCGATCCATTAAGAGATGCCATAGTATAGTTAGCAATATTAATAATTGTAGTTAGCTGGAAGTGGAAGTACCATAGGGATGTTAATTAATTGCAAATGCTGATCTTAGACCACTGCTTTGTATCGTTACGATGATTTTGTAGGAATTTTGCAACAACCCATTTCTGAAAAGTGCCTGTTCCCGCGCTGATAAGATGCTGTGCTTGGGATACCAAAGTAATGTCCACAAGAGCAATAACACCACGATCGAGATCATCTGACGAAGGTTCGTAAGCGATACCTTTAAATAAATAAGAATAAATTTTGGAAATATCACAATGAAAAACGCAGGGTTATTTTCTTTTATTATATACACAAGTCGTGAATATGAGTATTCTGCCATGAGATTAGTTCTTTAGTAGCAAGATGTCAGCTCATATCCTGCTAGTAGAGAAAAGTAAACAAAATGGCAGCCAGATTTGGAGGACAGAAGGAACTAAATTCAAGTTTTACTAAAAAAAGGTTTAGGATAAAATGCGGAAACGGACAACGGACGGACGGACGAATGCAGACGGAAAAAAGAATAAAATTCGAAAGCTTAAATTAAACAATTTTAAACGTCTTGCGTTCCAATTTGTTTGCTTTCCATGGTATTTTAGAATGAGGGGCGTATCGCTCCGAAAAATATCGTACACCTTCGAAAAATCTTTGAAAAAGTCTCAAAAAACTTTAAAAATCTTTAAACAACATTAAATCGCGATAATCTTACAATTTTTAAAGCAGTGTTTACACGAGATAAAGGCCGGTTTACATTGTCAAAGTTTCTGTGATCAAAGTAGGAATTTTTCACCGGGAAATTCTATGTTCTGAAGAATTTGTAAGAAATATCAAAATGAAATAGTTCCTTTTTGAGCACTGTTTTAGTTACCATAAATATTTTTAGCAAATCCTTCAAAACTTAATAGTTACCTGTCCGAAATTCCCACTTTGATCACAGAAACTTTGACAGTGTAAACCGGGCCTAACTATACCTGACCTACGACTGACCTACGACTGGCCTGAGACCAAATTTTCAGGCCAAGCCATTGTAGTCGCCTGAAAATCACATTTTATGTCAGCGGTAGGTCAGTCTTTTGTCAGGTACAAGTGTAAACGCAGCGCTTAAGGTGATTTTCAGGTACTGGAAGCTTTCGGGTAGATGTAAGTCTTTAGTTTAAACACGGCTTAAGATTCTAAAATCAACAAATATCTTCCAAAAATCTTAAAAACCTCAAAAAATACAATAAATCGTCGAAAATCATGAAAAATCTCTTTAAAATCATAAAAGATCATTGAAGTCATTCAAACTATTAAAAAAAATATCAAGATTTGTAAAAAATCTTGATAGTATTTGAAAAAATCTAGTACTCTTGCTCTTGAGTGATAGATACGCCCCTCGTTTAGAATAAATACTCAAAATAGACATGTATGCACAGAATTTGTCCCTGAAGATGCCAGCTTTGGTGCTTGAAAGAAGAAAGATGCTGCATGCATATTGTATTAATTATTAGTAATCTGGCAAACTTGGGACAATTAAAATAAAAGCATGTTCATATCGTGCTGAGTATACTGCAAGCGATTCGTTTCCACTTTGTGAGCTTGTCCACATTCCACAAACGCATTAAACTTTTCTATGCGCTAAATATGCTGCTTGCATAGCAATATGTGGAAATGCAATACGTACAAAAGATTAGTGACATCTGCACTGATATAGCACATGAGTGAAATTGGACCCATTTGATACGTACAGGTAACATTTTTTTCAATGACGCACAAATATGGCGGAAATCAATCAAAAGTGTCGTTTGTCAGCGTTCGCAACAGAGCGCTATGCAATATTCACGTTAACGTGCATATTAACGTGCAATCAATTGATTGCGGGCATGTCGAAAAGCTTTAGAGTTCCTACTCTTGCGAAAATGTTAAAGAAGGATCACCGATTGGCCTCCATTAAACGTAAAACGTTTAAAATCGTTTTAAGTTAAGCTTCTACATTTTATTCTTTTTGTCAGTCCGCATTCGTCTTTCCGTCCGTCCGTCCGCTGTGCGTTTCCTCTTTTCGTCATAACCCTTGAAACTAGCCCGCCAAAATGCACTCAAAAGACGACAAGATTTGGAATGGATAATCCAGAGCTTGTGTATATCTTAAAACAGTTATTAAACTTCCTCTCGTTGTATATGGCTAATATAGCCCACTAGGCGCTGCGCACATTGTCGGCTGTCAGCTCATAACGACTCGAGTTTGTAGAATAGTAGGAAAGTTTGAAAGCTTTTTTGTATTTAGTATATCACTGCGTACTTTTACTCGTAAGAGGTAAGAAAAACATCCAGTAAGATATCACTATTATACCTCCTTAAAAATCGTGGAATATGAAAACATTATGTTACCTTGGGATTTTGAAATCACATGAGCATGAATATCTTTGAAGGGTGTTTTGCCTCCGTTTTGGTTAGCCAACCCTCTCGAACCAACGTTTGACATATCAGTGGCGATGTAAACTTTAGATATATTTGTAGTATTCTTCAACACCATCAAAACTTCGAGTGCAAGATCCACACAGTTGCGAAGATAGTCAATGGAGTTACTAAGGAACATAATCTCGCCACGGATGTACAGAGCTATGTAGGTAGTTGATAGAGCCTTCTTCGTGAAACCTTCAGCTTCATCTGCCACTATTTTACCAAATTTTAAAGAATATGTTAGGTCAACGGAAGAAAACTCGAACTTTTCTTCGCTGAATTTATGGCGATATGTCACACCGTCGATTCCTCTCCAAAGATATATGTTAAAACATTTTTTATTTTTAATCACATCTTTTTCGAGCATTTCCCAATCTTTAATTACGTCGCCATTAACACAATAGTATTCCCCAAATTTTCTATTCATTTTTTCATGAAGAAACGAACACTGGCTCCAACCTTTTTTGGTTGTGTTTTTCAGGATCGCACTGTAAAAATCATCGTTTAGAGTGCAATGCTTTTTGGTATAGTCTTTCGATGGTGTTGAATTGTCAATAAAATGTACACTGACATGCTCGGGACTGGTGGACGGACATTCAGCAGCGTACTCTTTTTCATCTACAAGAGAAGCATAACCGGCGGCCTCTAGTAGCCTATTCAAGTATTTCGTATCGTAATAAGTGTCCAGTGGACTCCATCGGCTGTTGGAACTAAAACGAGTTTTTTGCACGAAAGGTGTTACTACTCGGCGACCGCCAAGCGCAGCTTGTGCACAGAGGCTTAGGAAAGCACGTGTATTTTTGGAAAGCTGATCGCCATATGGTGCTTGAACAAAAACGTATTTCTTAGTCTGAGTAGTCGGATTCTTTCCAGGTTTATTTTGTGCAACATCAATATGTTTTGGAAAAGACAAAGGCGTGTACTTAAGAGAAATGGTAGCATTTTTACTCTTTTTCATTGCCACGATCCTCACTCGCAGATTACGTCTTGTGGCGCTCTTTATTTTAAAAAATAGGTCCTCATAGTCCAAGTTTTTAAAAATCCTGTAGTTTTTTTGTTTTAATATTCTAGGCATGAGATGTAGTTGATTTGCAGGAGCTTTCTTGGCCAAGAAATTGGATGGATTGTTGGCTGGAGCTTGAAAATGTTGTTGGTATTGTTTTTCAATTGGTAAAAATCCCTTCCAAAAAAGAAGCATTACTGACAACTGTATGACAATCAAAACACCAACAAAGTATATTGACGACATCAATCTCCTATGTTGAAAAAAAGCACGAATAAGAATGATTAATAAAGATATTAAACCAGCTTTTTTGGCATGGTACAAAACATGGACTTGACTGGACTGATTTTTTTGTCGGTTTTTACAGCATTTTAATTAGTTTTGAGAATTAAATGGTTATACGTCTGTTTACATCTACTAGGAAGATGTAAACGGGCGCGACCGCAAAGCTTTATCATGGCAGTATGTGTTTATATCTTAACAACGCTGTTTTTTCTTTGGCTAATGGCTCAATTTTTGCGAAACTTTGAAACTATAAATGTGTTTAACACAGAACTATTCTATTTTGGAGGTTTAAACGTTTAGATGTATCTCAAACTTTTAAAAACGCAGAAAAAACGGCAAAAAGTGCGCGGATTTTTCGGATTTTTCGCCTTTGCTTCAATATTATTCATGCAATAACAGTATTTTTTGCAACATTTTACAGCATAAGTTAAACTGCATTTTAAAAAACTAATGCAAGACTTAAGTCCACCTCCAAAGTGAGCACAAAGTCGGCTTCAATCACCCCCCCCCGGACTTATCGTTTCAGATATATTTACATTTTACCAGTGAAATGTATATAATTTTATATACATTCCACTGCATTGTACTGGGTTTTACCGAAGACTTTTGGGCCAGCGGATGGCGGTCAACTTACGGTTATCGGGGAAAAGGATGTTACTTATTTTCATAATATACGTGTATAGTGTTATTGGACGTGATGGAAAACACTTTAAAAGTGAGAGTATGTTTGATTTGCTTGCTTTGGTAAGGATATATAAACTTCACGCTCCACTGCCATTAGGAACGTTACGAAGCTACGACGGCAACGTCGGGTAAAACGTGATCTATATTTGTGCTTTGAGAAGACGACAAGTGCACGAGGACCTCGCATGATAATAAATCAATATAAGATTATCCACAGAACTCAATTTTAAAAGAACGGTTTTTCACACAATGAGTTCACGTCGATTCAAAGCGTGAAAAGGCTTAGAACAAGTTGTATTTAAGCCTTTATACAATGGAGACGGCGTCGAGAAGATTATTATTATTATTATTATTATTAATATTATTCAAATAGTTTCACAAAAAGCTCTTGCAGTATTAAACTGAATTACAGGTAAAATTATACGTACATTAAACAATTTTGATCACACTAAGCTATGTTACACACATATCAACAAGAATATAATTATTAATCAAAACACGTTTCCTAAACCTAACCTAACCCTAACCCAACCATGACCCATACCAGCAACCATATCAGAACCATATCAGCAAGTAACAAATTTAATATCATTACACCAAAATGTGAAAATAATTGTGGCCCCAACTTTCCTCTCGAGTGCGTGTCGCCATGCAGTGGAGCACGACAGACTTGTCAATTTGAAACGCTACTTATTATGGTAATTGTAGATGCGGAGTACGGAAATTTAATTATTTTCCTTGTTTTGCTAAAAACGCCTTTTGTCTGCGAGACGTCGCTGTCAAAGTCGCCGTCCTCGAAGTTCCATTCAGTGCAAAATATCGCGCGATCGATATTTTGTGATCGCTTTCTTTTGAATTATCAGAAGCCAAGCGGAAC
>JAODVM010115534.1:0-15819 GCA_025400095.1 Phenganax marumi | reverse complement strand
ACGGTCCGGGCTTACGGACCGAAAGCTCTGCATAAATAAATTTACGTGGTGTTTCCACAAAACTTTGTATTAGATAGAATCAATAATGCTTGTTTTATTATAAACAACTCAAAAAGAGTTCAACCCCTGTAGAAGCGAGTTCAAGTTTTGAAGCCTTCCTGGAAAAGAATAACTTGTAGCTTCATAAAGACGGGGGGAGCTGTATTGACCATAGTACCACTTTAAATCAATAAAGATGAAGTTTTTGCATAAGAAGATAAGCTACTCTTCTATGTACAATCCCTGACCTGGTTATAAGTACTTTAATTAAACACACACTTACCCAGAGCTAAACACAGATCGCCACCACCATCTGTAGTCCTCACTGGACAGTTGAAAGTATGTCAATGCAATGGATATACATGCAGTAACACTGAGTAGAATGAGAAAGACTATCAACAATATTCCATAAAGTGTGTAGTGATCATGACCCCAGATTGTCGAGAATATGTAGTACAGTTCCACTGATATTGCACTACAAAAAAGTTGTTGAAATTCACTTTTAATTCATGAAAGATTTTCAAATAAAATGGTGTTTAATCTATTTACTGGAAGGAGCTTCCCCCCGAAGATGTCTGGCATTAGACAGAGTAACATGTGAAAGTAGGTAGAATTGAGGTGCATTGCCAGTCAATGGATTTACAAGAGCAATCAATTGGCACATAGTTCGTAAACCACATGCCAATTTTTTATGCCAATTATTATTATTTATGCCAATTATTATGCCAATTAATGCAAATATGTAAGAGAAGCAGATTGGGGTCTAATTTAGTCAGTGGATGAAAAAATATCATAAACAAAGAAAATCAATATTTTCATAGTACCTGAAAGGCAGGAAACCACCAACTATCAGGTGTATTATTGCAGAACGATACCTATAAACAATCACAAAAAGAATTGAACCATTGAATGTCTCTATCTGTCTTCAAATCAGTACACTAAACATGCCTTCATTCTACGTTTTACTCAAAGTAACTCACCAAACAGGCTGGGGTATTTCTCTGGGAATATTTTTTGTCCTGCACGGAGCACTAAAGGGTGAAGACCAATTTCGTCCGAATATTCCACCAATGACAGTCAGAGGAAAACCAACTACAAAACAGCAAAACAATAAGATTCATACAATTTTGCATGGCAAAAACAACAATATGAATACTAGTTTGAGGGTGGGTACACCACGAATATTTATTTTTGAAAAGCAAATCAATGATAAAATATAAAAAATAGAGACACTGCTGTGAACAGAGCATTGAAAAATTGGCTTGCGATAATTGTGACTTCTTTTTAAGTTACATTCATTTCACTAAACCAGAGAACTAATGACATGTAATGAAGACATCAATAGAACCAGATTGTCAAAAAACACTGGGTCATCAATTGCGATTTCTTCCCAACCAGCATTCATTTTTAAGTCAGACTAGTGATAATTTGAGGGAAAAAAAAACAAGACTGGAGTGTTTAAATGTTGCATCGTGAATTGTAACTTCTTGCATAGTCACATTCATTCTACCGAACCAGAGTAGTGATAAGACGTGTGATGAAGAAACTAAACTGGAGCATTGACATGTTTGGTCATGAGCAGTAAATAACTAAATTCCTGCTTCTACTAAACCAGAATGGCAGCTAGCATAACACTAAATTTGCCTGTTACTTATGCTTTGACTCACCAATTAACCATATAAGTAAAAGTAGAACTATAGTCGTGAATGGCAAGGCTTGCGTGGACTGATTGTACCATGCCACTGAGTTCATCACACTCCAGATGACGAAAAATGGTACTGAATAAAAATAATTTATTTGTAAATAAAATTTGCTTATATGTTGGGATATACTCTCCAGATTTTCTTGCACGACTTTTAACACTAATTTGCAGTAATAATGTTGCTGTAACATTATATCGTGGGGGAATGCTACTATGGGAACCATTAAAGGAGTGGAGTTTGCCTCTTTTCTTTATTACAGGGGATACCCTGGTGTTGAAAAGGGGTCTGACTCTGAAGCAAGGTTAACAGGAAGTTATACCAATTGTATTCTCATGCATTTTGACCAGAGTTCAAGACATACAATTAAAGGGTCAGTTGTCTGTTTTCCCAACAAACACACTACCTGCAAATAATGTGGAGGTCAAGACAATGTTCCACACCCAATTTTCACCTCCAATCTTCTTGTACATTGAACTAGACACATAACCAGATACACCTACAGGAGAAATAGCAAACATATTTCCAAAGCTTGATGATTGCTAAGCCTCAAACGTAGGTTAACTTACAACATTCCCAGTTATAAGTAACATTGGAAGGTCTATTTCAGAGGAATTACTGAATTAGGTAATGACTGAGCCTTTGATAACATTGATGAAAGGAAATGCAAATTTGTACATCTTTCAAATTCACCACATTTCAACTTCCACTAATCAAACAATTTGTAACTTTTAAATTATGTTGCACACTTACAGCACGTAAGAGCATAGATAAGTACAGCCGCTGTATTCATTGATCCGTGCCTGTCGTGAATATTCAAAAATATAAAAGTTTATGTGAGAAATAGCTAGCATAATTATTTACAGCCTACTTTTCTTGAAACACTACTTATTTATAATATAATCTGCAGCTATTAAAATCCTCATATGGGATTTCAAAGAAGTCTGATCACTGCATCAGATTAAATGTTTAAAATTATTTTATTGACCTGTGCACATTGAACATGCCCAAAATAGCCATGAAAATAATTCCAAAACAAATTGTAAGGAATTGTGATCCATTTCCTACGAAAAATATAACATTTCTTTACCATTAAATATAACATGTTTTTAATACAGAAATTTTCTTAAAAACAGCCTTTGAAAAAATTTCCAAAATAAAATAATTGTACTTTTTGGTATTAAAGTACATTTGGCTAGAAATGGGTCTATTGTTTTTTCAAAGCACGCAATACGTATTAGTCATGGTTAGTTTCCATGCAGAAGAACTATCCACAGGATTCGAATGGACAGGAAAGCTTTCTTTGTTGTCTTTGTCTGGTCAGCTTTGATGTCTTCAATGCAAAGAGAACGTCTTTTGTTTGTTCAAATCCTATACAGTTGAAACTAGCTTTATTTTTTGTTCATACTGACCTAGAATTGAACAAAGCCAACTTTTATATGGAGGAAATCTAAAGACATCAGTGTGAATTATCTTCCAGCCATAATCATCTTGTTCTGAAAATATCAAATAATAATCCAATAAATGCATTAAAATACTTTTTATGATGACAAACATTTGGTTTTGGACAAATACGTATATCAATTGCTGATGCGTTGGCCAGATTTGAGACACTTTGGGACATGTTTGGAATTTTGAAAAATCTTGTAATTGTAAATTCTTCTCAAAATGCTTTGAAACTATACGAACAAGTTTCCAAGACATTTATTTAAAGAAAAAATTAAAATTTTCTATTCGTGTCGTACAATAATTCAGAGCAATACTAACTTGCAAAGAACCAATTCTAAACACGTATTATCAGAACCTTTAAACACTTGTAACCTAACTAGCTTTTTTCAGTTGGTTTACTCTTTGAAAGTCGTACAAAACCTCATGTTTTCTTATTAATTTGAGGGTCAATATGTCAAACGTGGAAATGTCATCCTTGATACTAAATACTAAATCGGTTTCTAATTTGAATTATTTTAGTTTAATTATTTTAATTATTTTTTGTTATTATTATTATAAATACACACTTAGGTTTTGTAAAAACAAATGTGCAATTTCCAAACATTGAAAGTACATAAAAAAAACAGAGGTCAGTAAAATATTTCTTACACACCATTTCCAGCTTCTCCATCTTCATCGTCAGTGACATCATAGCGAGCAAAGTCATTTTTCAAAATTTTCATCTACAAATTAAAATTTTGATAAAACACCATCTCATGGTACATTTGTTGTGCACGGAACATATAATTTTAAATACTGTTAAATCCATTTTATACGACAGCTAAATATGGCGTATATGGTTCGTCTGAAAAACGTTTTTGTTTTGGACAAAAAGAGATCGAGATCTTTATTTTGATAAGCTTTGTTTTAAGGTTGTAATACTTATTATACTGAATAGAGTTCAAGTTTGAAATTCAACACCTTCAACAACAAGATACTTTTTCTAAAATGCCAAATCATTCAAGCAAAGTTTGCATAATGAAAAGTCAGTGAAGTGACAAACCAGTATAATGACAACAAAGCCAATCAGAAGAAACACAAGAACAACAGAATTGATAATAGACAGCCAGTGAATCTACAAGAAAAATGTAAAAGTTACTCCACAAAAAACAACTGTGGTACTACAGATAATTGAGATGAAAACTTATTATTGATAACAAGTGGCTTGAAGAGTGCTGGCAATCATCACAAAAAGTATGCATACCTCCAAGCTTTGTGGGAAAAAATCGCCTTCCAAATTTTTTGTACGCTTAGTAATCCTATGAAAATACACCATCAAAACGTATAATGGACAGTTTGCCTTATAGGCTAAAGTTTGATTTAGTTAAATCCATCACCACAGCTGGAAAGAGCACCCACTTTTGCCACCACTTTTGAGACAAAAATGGCAGCAACTGCTGCATGTAATACAAAAATTTCTAAAAATTAGCAAACTTTGCCGGGCTATATTTTCCGGATACTTTAACATTTCGCAGCCGAACTTTGCAATTTTACTCAATTTAAGATGCTCTTTCTTGCTGTGGTAATAGATTCCAAGCTCTTTGTTCAATTCAAAATTTAGTCTATGAGGCAAATACTCCATTGCATAATTAGCCTTTTATTCTCTTAGAACGTACTTTGTCTTGACCCACTGCACTCCATACGTAAACTGGATGCGTTTCAAAGGCTCATTGCTGTCAGGTAGCGACAGCGGTGAACTGGTCGTCACATTCGCAAATATGATCTACACAGAAAACAGAGTCTATCAAACATTAAGTTAATGCCTCAAGCCTTCTTCACACTATGTAAACAAACCCAAGTTTAACCTTTATAATGTTAAAGGATATTCAAAAAGAAAAAAATATATTTCTTTAAACTCATACAACTGTTAAATAAAATTTAATACAAAAGATATTGATGCATCAGTGAAAATAAAATTCTATTATGCTTACCTTTCCTCCGTGATGAGCAATATAAAAGTGCAGATGAGTGAAAAGTGACACACTGTGAGTATGAGGCAATAAATGGCCTTCAATGAAATGACCAACAAACCCATGAAGACGAATGTCATCTAGAAATGAGTATATGTCTTAGAGATAAGTAGCTTTTTTATTGAATTTCACTATAACAGCTGGATCACTGCAACCACAGTAGCCAACTAGTGCAGCAGGGTTCGAATCGGTAAAGAAAAGTCGACTCGCAATTTTCTTTCAAGGAAATTTGGGAAATTTTTAAGGAAGTCTTGATTTGAAAAGTGGAAACACTGTCTACGAAAAGCGTGACAAAAGTTGAAAACGAAATGGCAGCCGTCGCCAGCACTGGTCACGAGTGTAGAATTTCCATTTCCGTGATATTTCATAAGGGATTTCAGAGTTTCTATGGGAAAAAACCTACAAAAGTTTGAAAGCAATGCATTCTACTAAAAACGGACTCATGGAAAAATGCCAAAAATAAAATTTTCAATTCGCAAATGTTCAAAAACAACACGCAAATTGCAAATTGCGAGCCGCTAATTCGAACCCTGATTGGTGAGAGGCATTGTGCCAGCCAAATTCACCACACCCTGCTCCCTATACATCCTATATCTTCTAATAACGTGATATTACAGTTAGGTCTAGAACAAGATATTGTTGCAATTTTTGGGTAAAAGAGAAGAGTCTTAATTTTTTTAGGGTCATTTCAAACTTGAAACACAATAGTACAGATCTACAACAAATGAGTATTCACCTTTGAAACAACTCTCAAAATAGTGAGTATCTAAGTTTGGCTAAGTCATAATATTATGCATTTTGTAATTTCGATGAGGTGAACCTACCCAGCACAAGTTCAAAGTAATAATGATCTTCTATAGCACTTCTCAAATGCTCAATGTCTTCAGCGGTCAGGCCTTTAGAGCATACTTCTTTTGTCTGAAATGACTCTAGTTTCAAAAGAGATACTCGTCACCTAGTGTTATTTTAAATGGCCTATTGTCTCAAATGTCTGCCGCATTTAGGATAATACCTTTGAAAGCTATATGATACATAGCAATGGCCATCCTGTCACCTTTTAATACTTCACCTAAGGTCAAACTTCTTTGCTCTATCTGTAAAATAATCAGACCAAGTCATAAAGTTGCAAGAGTTTCCCTATAAGAAGCAAACTAGCCTGGGGTCACCAACTCGAAATAACAAAGCATTGCCACTTAGGCCTAGATCAAATGCTGCTCTACTCAATTGTGCCGAACCCAATGCAAATATGCTCAGACAAAGATTTTAGGTCATTTGCAGGAGGTTCAGTACCTGAGAAAACCAACATTTGACACAGGCCTTAACATCTGTCTAAACCTGACCTTAGCGTTGATATAGTAAAACTAGGTGCATTTGCCTCTCTATGACTATGAGTAAATATATTGACTTGCAATGCTTCCCACTTTTTTCTCTATCCAATACCAGATAATTTTACTTTGCAAAGCGAGGCTCTTGCTAGTGGTTGACTCATTATATCATCATTGACCGTTATATCATTATTGTTATTGGTATCACACTGATATTTGCTGTATCTGTGCACAATCGGTATTGGTGATAATATCCCTATTTACCAATTGTGTACAACGAATTGTGAAAAAACCAAACTGTTTACCGACATGGTTGAAAAAATCCCTATTGTATAAACATATACTAAAGAGGAAGGAGAAATTGAACAATACTTCTTTCGATAAACTGAGCACATTATGACATCAGCAAAACAATCGGTATCAATGTCACTATCAGAGATATTGCAGCATACACAATTGGTTATTGGCCATTTCCGATGATGGTACAATCAGTCAATCACTAACTCTCGCATCTTCAAGAGTAAACTATTTGAAAAAATCTGTTGTTAACCCAGGATGATGCAAATCATGCAATACCCTCCATAGAACCTGACTTTTTAATTTTCCTCAGTCTAACACCAGACAATTTTCCTTGCTAATGCAAGCACAACTGCACAAACCAACGGCTCATTCAATACCTTATCAGGGACACACACAGGCAGTGAATAATAATGATACGTTTCATGTGGATTAAAATATGGACCAACTTTATTCACGAACAGAGGAATCTAAAAGCAAACCAAAACAATATTTCATGCATTGCCATGCAGTTGAGCTAAAACATCACAATGTTCAAGCTCAAAATGAAAGCGTAAAAAATCGTATACAACACCTTATCGCCATCTTTATACACGTTCCCGTTAACAGCAAGCGTAAAAAAGAGTAAAAGGACAAAGAGTTTGGACAAGAAACGTCCGTAAAATGACAATATTTTGAAATACTTCAAAGCCATTTCTAAATTTCTTAAAATGCTTGTGGTATTCGATATGAGAACTGGAAACGAAGGTGACGTGTAATCTTCCGGCTGAAAAAAATCAGGGAGGGAAAACACTTGACAAAACATTTTAAATATTTCCGTTTAAGACAGTTCTAGATCGTTTCTAATCTCTATTTTACACTTGCATGAATCTTACGGTTTTACATGAAAGCCAAAAACACTGCTTGTTAAAAATACAACACTTATTGCGTCTTTTTAAAAAAATTTGTTCAAGAAAAGAAGCAGCTGGAAGCTGAAATCACCCCCCTGGGAAAAAAGCTAAAAACCGTCTCTCCCAGTTCCCAGTGGTCTCTCCAAATTTTAACGCCCCGGAGCGTTTACCACATTAAAACAATTGTTCCCACTATAGGAGACGATTATTAGAGGAGGCGCGTTTATTCAAAGAAATACAATGTGAACGAAGTATGGACGCTTTTTCGATTCTGACAAAGCATTGGTTTTTGATCGGTATTGTCGTGGCTATTTTAGCGGCAAAAGCAAGCCCTGAGATAGGCGCAAAAGGAGGCTTGTTAAAACCGGACTACACTGTGAAATATTTTGCCGTTTCTTTCATATTTTTTAACAGTGGCCTGTCACTGCGAACAGAGGATTTAACCAGAGCTGTGACACGTGGCAAGTTACATTTATGTGTGCAAGGATTCACATTAATTTTTATCCCAATTTTAATCCACCTCTTGACATCACTGCTGAAGCTAACGAGCCTCGATCGTTGGTTGGTACAAGGTCTGCGAGTTGTCAGTTGCATGCCACCACCAGTCAGCTCAGCTGTTATCCTAACGAAGGCTGTGGGTGGTAACGAAGCAGCAGCGATATTCAACTCGGCATTTGGGAGTTTTTTGGGCATCATTATCACTCCATTGTTACTCTACATAGTGATCGGTTCATCCTCGACAGTACCATTTACGAGCGTTTTCGTCCAATTATCAGTTACAGTCCTAGTCCCTCTATTAATTGGCCAATGGTTACGGACTTGCGTTAAAGGTTGGTTAGAGCAGACCAAACCACCATTTGGGACTCTGAGCAGTCTTACCTTACTCCTTATAATATATACAACATTTTGTGACACCTTCAGTCAGACCTCGTTAGAAGTTGATGGCTTGAATTTATTGGCGATGGCTTTCATTATTTTACTCCTGCAATTAACGTTGCTATATTTAGCCTTCAACTTATCACAGACACCATATTTTGAGTTCAGTGCTGCTGATAGCGTTGCAATAATGTTTTGTTCTACTCACAAATCATTGACATTAGGTATTCCAATGTTGAAGATAATATATTCTGGTTATTCTAATTTATCCATCATTTCAATTCCACTATTAATGTACCACCCGACACAAATCTTATTGGGTGGGCTTTTAGTTCCAGTTGTTAAGCGATGGATGGTTGCCGAGCAAAGCAAGGAGCGTGCTTTACATTTGAACGATAATGGAAAAGACAGTGATGCTCCAGTTGTATGAACCATTTTTGTACGTTCAGACTGGAATAGCATGAATCCTGGGCTAAAATTTTTCTGGCTGTTTTAGTTTTTCGATGTCTGTTTCAAAATCATAAATCATTGATATCTTTGAAGAAGAAATTGTTGATTCAAATGGATTAAATATGTACAATCCTTTGTCTTAACTGGAGACACTATAAATCAATGAAGATAACGTTTTTTAGTACACTTAAGTAATTAAAATGAAATCAAGAGTAGAATTTTAATATAAGTTCGTTTGACTAAAATAAAATAGACATTGTGTTATTGTAAGTGTCATAATCCAAAAAAAGCAACATGAATGATTTTGCTTCAACATCCATAAAATGAAATGTTGGTAACAGAATGTGAATCTACTTTATTTCATATTTCCTGCTATATTTTGCTGTCCCGGTCTACTAGCTGTTTTCATACTTCACCAACATCATCGTTTTGGTCATTTCTGCAGGCCAAAATAATTTGTTAACGCTTTTAATCAATGAAGATGCAGTTTTCCCGTAAGAAGATATATTACAATTCTTCTTAAATGACTCAATATATATATGTACAATCCCTGACCTTGATATAGACACTTTAGATCCATGAAGATAAAGTTCCCGTGCAAGAAGTCTTATTGCATTTCTCCTTAAATGACTCGAATACTACAAGTATGTACAATCCCTGACCTTGATATAGACACTTTACATCCATGAAGATAAAGTTTCTGCATAAGAGATAATGAAATTTTTTAAATGACTCAGATATAGTAAATATGTACAACCCCTCCTCTTGATACAGCCACTTGAAAATGACATCGAACACGAACGATGTACCATCCCGCATAATATTTCCTTGGTTAAGAGAATACCAGTGCAATTATAAACCAACCAGCATATAACACAAATCCGAACGGGTGCATATGAATGATTTATAACGTGCATGTTATTGTTGATCTAAAGTTATTGTTTTCAAATGACAACAGCGCCATCTACATAATCGGACTAAATCTATTGAATACTTTAGCCATCAATCTTTACGAAATGGCTGCAGGATTATGTATCATTTACAAATGGCTCTTGATTGCGACATGCTGTTCGGTATTCGTAAACGGGATCAAACAGGACACTTTCTGGGGAGAAAAGGGTTTGTCCAAAACTATTTGCCATTTTCTCTTGTTGATCCATTGACCATAGCAATGCCCCCAAGTACGTTCTACTTACATATTTCAGTCCAACGCCCGATAATTTTACTTGTCTGGGTAACACTTCCACTAGCTGAACCCCAAGCTATAAGCATAGCTAATCTATAACACTGACGATTTACTCTACAGCTTTTGCAAGTAACTGCCGACCGTGAATCGACCACAATTTTCGTTCATTCATAATTTTATTTTACTTCTAGCTCCTAAAGGCTGTATTCCCTGTCCCAAAAACAAAGAAGGTTTATTCGACACGCCAATCTGTGGAAAAAATAAAGTAGCGTACAAAAACCACTGTTATCTGCGATTGAGAAATTGTATTGCAAAATTACTACACAAACCGTTTGTGCAACCGTCGAAAAAACCAGCTTTATGTGGGTAAGCTGACAACGAGAAAAAAAACGTAAAATTCTAATTTAAAGTGTCTATTCAAGGTCAGGGATTGTACATATTTATTATACTGGAATTATTTAAAGAAGAATTGTAGTATATTTTCTTGTACAAAAACTTCATCTTCATTGACTTAAAGTGCCCGTATCAAGTTCAGGGATTGTAGATACATATTTACAATATTTGAATCATTTAAAGATGAACGACTCATATATTATGTACAATCCCTGACCTTAACATAGACCCTGATAGTTTTTTGTTCTGTTTCCAGATTACGAACCCAAATGTTTGACACGTGGAAAACGAGCTGGATGAGATAGGAACAATGGATTACTCCAGCTATTGACTAAATTTTCACCAGGCAACAACGAACTTCATCATCACAGCTTAGGCCCGGTTTACACTGGCAAAGTTTCTGTGATCAAAGTAAGAATTTTTCGCCGGGAAATTCTGTGTTTTGAAGAATTTTTGAGAAATATCAGAGTGAAGTAGTTCATTTTGTTGAGCACTGTATTAGTTTCCTTAAATGTTTTTAGCAAATCCTTCAAAACTTAGGATTTACCTGTTTGAAATTCCCACTGTGATCACAGAAACTTTGCCAGTGTAAACCGGGCCTTACAAGAACATCCATAATGTAAAACAACTACTAGTTTAAATGAGCCTTAGAAGAAGTTTTCTTCTGTTCCATTTAAATAGTCCATATAGGAGGAGCATTTCTTTTTGTTCAAGTTAAATCATTTCGTTGAATTGATTCGCGCAAGCAAAGCCTCAAAGCCAAGGAAGTGATATAGTTCTCTTATACTTTAAAATAATTCAGCTTAAATTATTTTAAAATTAATTTTAGTCTCTGTATTGTTTCGCTAAGACGTCAAGGAGTGATTGCAAGCAGGGAAGCAGATGGCAAAAATGCAAATATACGCAAAATGCAGTTAATATTACCACCAGCAAATTGAGCATTTAATTTTCTTGTGAAAACAAAAACGTTTTTTAGTATTTCGTAAATATTTCCATGAATAACGAATACAGAAATAAAAAACGTCGAAAATATAACTTTGTGATACAGTGCAAAACATTTGAAAGTTAAATATTGGGATAAGAGTCTCAGAGATAAGATAAACATTTTCTCAGAAAAACTGTTCTATACCAAACATGCCCATATCTTTGACATTCGAGTCATGAGGAGCTGGAAATGCGATAGATATCTAAGCTGGGTTGTAATAGCATTTTAAAACTGTATCGACTGCTATAAACAAGCTATTAAGTCGCTAAGTGATAAATTTGAAAGGCGTGTCTAATCGTTATAAGTCCCCCGAGCGCGTCAAACTGAACTCAATTTGCCCAATGACAACGAAATGTCAAGCTGTGAACACATGCATTGTCGAAACAAACCTAGCTCAAAATTTGAATATTAAGAAATGTCAATAGCGCACGTGAAGGAGCAGAATGTCAAGGAAAAATTAATTTGAAAACTTCACAAAATACACGAAATTCTACAAAGAATTTCAGGTAAGATGAACCTCTCCTTTACGATATGAAAATATCTATTTCTTGAAATTAACGTAATAGGCAAATGTAGCCATGAAACTCGTTTATAAATTGAAATATTATAAAATGTAAATATATTGCGGAACAGAAATGAACACATATGAAAAATGAAGTAAAAGTATCATATACTCAGAATTGGCATTACAGCAAAGTGTACAGACGGTAAAGGCAACTTTTTCTAAAATACATGTGTTTCATAATGTAGTTTTTTTCCTCGAGATTGAAATAAATACGAAGAAAAAGGAATATAAATTTGAATACAGGAAATGTACACAACACTTTAAGGATCTGGAGGCAATGAAGTCATGAGTAAAAGTTGTGATCATAACAAAGTTGCTGACAGATTAGGGTAAAGATTTATTACTATAATATCTTTTAGCTTTTTCTCGAAATTGACTGGTAATATTTCAGAAAGAAGACAACCTGTTCGTGAATTCGAACATCAGAAAACTTAAATAACAAGTTAACACGAAGTGCAGATGCGAAATTATAGGAGCACAAAAAGTTTCAAATAATTTCATATAGTTCAAAAAACCGTCGGAGCCTAACTCAACGGAATGCAAATGCATTACGTACAAATGAACGCACACTAACATTTTCAAATTTTTTCTTCCCTATCATCAGGAAGACGAACTGTCGAACTTAATCGGTTTTCACAGAGAAGCGAATGATGATCGAAAACATTAGTTTACACCTTTATCAGAACAACTAAACCAAACTTTTCTCAGACAACGTCTACACGAATACTGAAAGAGTTAACATTACTGCAAGTTAACCTTTGTCTATACCAAAATCGCTTGGTGAAAATCAGCTATATTCTGATAATACGCAATATGCCACAAATAATTAGTATAAATTGGATTTTATAGCTTTGATAATATTCTGCCATGAACAATGATCGGTGCCCAACAAGGAACCGCTGCCCAAATCCAGTTCTCAAGCAGGCGCCCATCAGTTCCAACATCTGGGAAACTGATCAGCATCGGGCTACCGAAGAAAAAGCGACGAATTACGATCAATGTCGGCGGGGAGCGATTCCAAACTTACGAAAACACACTAGCTCGTTACCCAGATTCCCTACTAGGATCGCCTGAACGCAGGCAAGCGTATTACGACGCGCGGAAAAACGAATACACATTTCCTTCACAAAATAAAAACGTGTTTAACGCTATATTGTTTTTCTACCAAGCCGAAATACTGTCACGTCCCGACGATATTCCTCTTCAAGCATACATAGAGGAATTAAAATTTTTCGACTTGGCAAAATACAGCAACGAAATTCCGCTGCTAACATTGATGCACAGGGAAAATGAGGTCCCGAACAACACTTTGAGACAAAAAATATGGAATTTTTTGGAGAACCCAAAGACACAAGTCGCAAACGCTTTGGCAACATTTAACGTGTTACTCGTTTTCATTTGGCTATTGATATTATGCCTGGAGACAAAAGAAGTCAGAAGCAAAAACGCTTATTCAAATTTTGACTTCAGAGAAAACACTACGACTAACTTTATTGATACAAAATCTAACGTTTCGCAAGCAGCGGGTAATTCTAAGGACTTCAACGGTTGGGCCAGCGACACGTGGTTTGTATTGGACACAATATTCGTAGTATGGTTCACCGCTGACTATCTGTTACATATAATATGCGAGCCATGTTTACGAGCATACGTCCTGTCTCCCTTGGGCGCTATCGATGTACTAACTATAGCGCCGTACTATATAACACTCGTAACTCGCACAATTGGCACCACTGTGATATCTCAATGCGGCTTACTACGATTTTTACGAGTGTTCAGGCTATTCAAAGCAACTCGCTATAGTAGCGCATTGAGGATTATGCTCGGCTCATTAACCTCGAGCGCTAAGGACTTTCCAATCTGGTTTATACTAATGGTTATGCACATCGTATTTTTTTCCAGTATCTTATATTATGTCGAAGGCGAGTTCGGAAATCCACAATTTTCGAATATACCCGATGTCATGTATTTCACTGTTATCACCATGTGCGCGGTGGGTTATGGGGATGTGGTGCCACAAAGTACCTTGGGAAAAATCGTGACGTCATTTGCGGCATTGAGTGGAATCGTTATTGTATACTGTGTACCGGCGCCCACGTTGAAAACGAACTTCAACCGTCTTAACGAGTTGTATAGGAGTCAAAAGAAAGATAACAGGACTCATTTGAACGGGAAAAGCCTGAGACCAAAATCCATCGCGCGGAGCTCCATGCCGACCAGTTATTTTTCCGTGACGAGTCTGCATGAAAAGTTTGCCTTGAAAAGTTTTCCTTGATATAATATTTTCTTGCACAAGTTTTCCTTGAAAAGATTCCTCAAAATTTTCCGGGAAAGGTTTTCCTTAACAGCTTCCGTTGAAAATCCCTTCTAGAAAACTTTTCCTCAAAAGGTTTCCTTGGTAATCGTAAAACTTTTCGTGACAGGTATTTCAAGGAAAATTTTCACGAAAAGAACTTCCTTTGAAACAGGTTCAAAACAAACGAGTTTCTTTTGTAAAGCTTTTAATGGCTACATTTTACCTCAAATATTTGTTTCAGTTAAAAACCTTTTCCAAGAACCTGAAGTCAAGTGAGTCTCCCTTCAAAACTTTTTACTCTGATATATTGTAAATATAACATATTTACACAATCTTCAAAATCAAATATGAGTACCTTAACAAATCAGTCTTTCCATCGATGGCCGCATTCGCAACATTTATAAAAAGTCGTCATAGGTTCATCAGCCGAACGTGTTTGCATCTGCATGAAGTAAGCTCGATCATGTTCGCACTTCGGGCATCGCTCTACAAATATTAACAAGTTATTTTTTAGTTATCAAAAACGAAACTTGTGCTGAAACCCAAAATTTTTTGTCGAGACTACTTTACCTTCTGTTGAATCAACATTCTCCCATGCGGCTTTCCCACCAAGAACATCATCAACTTCTTTCAATTTGGGATAAACCTTACTTCCAACCTTACAATATCAAACAATATGAATTGTTAGACCATTTAGCGAAGCACATTGCAATAGCATCAGCCCTAGATGAGAAACACTACAGAGAGCACACTGGTGATTGGCTGAGATAGATCAGTTAACATGTTACCATCAATATCAGCTCACTTATCACTGAAAATTCTGAACTTTTTTGTGAACTTCACAAATTTTGTTTCAAGTTTAAATGTTCATAATGAAATTCAGAAACAGATTTGTAAACATAGCCTCTGATTGGTTGCTTACAAAAACCATCTAATCAAATGCTCAGAATACAAACAGGTTTGTTTCTGAATTTCATTATGAACTATTGAACTTGGAAATGAACATGCAAAGCCAGCAAAAATGTTCCAAATGAATATTCCAGTGAAAAGTGTGCTGGCACTCTGAGTACTCCAGTGAAAGCGAAAGTGAGCAAGTAGACCATTTTGGGAACTAGTGTCCAGTGTGCATGACTGGTAGAGCTGCTCCCATCGACTTATTATCATAATCGATTAATCGTTGTGAAAAAATCGATTAAATCGATTAATCGTGTTTATAATTCAACAAAATAGGACATAGGATTTGTTTACAACCTGCGTGTGAATTTCATGCACAAATTTGCGTATTTTGGAAGAAGTTGGAAATATTTTGGTCTGTGGAAAGATTTTTTGAAATCAATGCCTTTTTATCATTTAATTACA
>JAODVM010115533.1:0-34231 GCA_025400095.1 Phenganax marumi | reverse complement strand
TTTTGTGGCAAAGTTAATTGCCCGTTCGGGCAAGCAAGAGGAAACTTTTACTTGCCCGCTGCTGTATTTACTTGCCCAGGGCAAGCGGGCAAGCGTTAAGTTACACCACTGCCTGGGAGATTACTTGATACGTTAATTGGTGAAAGTAATGTTAAGCATAAAGTATTTAAACAAGAAAAGTGGCTGACTTTGTCTAAATCTTCCTTCATGAGGTCAAATGTTGCAGAGTTACTTTGTAAACAGTCTGAAATAAGTATTTAACCAAGTTTTTTTCTACGGCAAAGCTATGACGGCTTTGTCAACTATGTGTTCTTTGCCTACTCCAAAAAATGTCTACGTGCTGTTCAGGCTGTTTTATATCAGTTAAATATGAGTGTGGTTCTCACTATATGGTTAGAACAATGCATAGCCAAGTCATTAAGACAACTGCTGAACAGAAAGAATAGTTCTTCCCAACCAAAAAGTTGCAAGTCAGCACCTGCCTCACACTTATCAATTTATTTTTATCTGATGACTTTAGCTTAGCTGAATTGAACAAGCCATGGGAGTCAGACTTCAGAATGTAAGTACTCATTAAGTTTTCTTGCCTATGACTCAAACACCTTCAAGTCAAGCCCTAGTTCAAATTTACCCAGCTCTGTGTACCCAATGGAAGTTTGAGGGTTCATGCAGATATGCATAAATGCCTTTAGAGCTGCTATGGAACCCTGCTGTATGACCACCTCATTAATAGGACCACCCTGGTAATATGACCTCTTTATTTCTCCGAACAACAGCTAAGTACTTTTCTTATTGAAAGGTTGCGTGATACAACTACTCCATTAATATGACCATCAACCATTTTTTGATGTCCCCAACTCTTAATGCGACCGCTGGATATGCCTAATTATGCTCCTTTTATGTATAAAGTTAAAAAGTAAAGAACTGGCTAAAGCCATATATCAAGCACACAGAGTTTTGCTCTAGTGTCGACAAAATCAACAGAAGCTGCCAGCTTTTTGGAAAACTACAGACAAAATTTAATCAAAGAGTACAATTAGTATATAGAAATTTATGATATATATTCTTTAGTCTTCCGGCTAACTGACTTGAACTGCGTTCAGTTGATAAGCAATGTCCCCAAGTTTTAGTGTCTTTGGAATTGTGCACACTATAACTTTAACTAAACAATGATGTGTCTGGTATGACATCATTAGAAACATTTGTACCATGATTCAATCCATAGTCCCGTTAGTACAGCCACCCCGTTAATACGATAAAAATGTTCTGGCCCAATGGTGGTTGTTTTGGCTAGGTACTGCTGTAGTTTCATGTGTGACCTCAATAATATATGTGCATACACACCCATGCATGCCTGACAAAGTTGAATACCCAATTAAGCTGAAAATTGTTGTTATTTGTGAGTTGGAGTAAGAGCAGCTGACAGTAAATTTGATTTGTTTCTGTAAATACCTAAAACTTATGTACGCGAAAAACAAGGATAAAACATTTTCCTTATGAACTTTTTGAACTTAACCCGCAGGATAAATCATAGTATAGATAATCTAGAAATTGCAAGAATTGCAAAGAAAACTGCTTTTTAAGGTTTGACTCTGAACTAAAATTGGGTTCTACAGTGCTAGATCCACGAGAGTTCTATGAATAAGTAGTTCATTTAATTTTTGTTCCTGTTGTAGCATCATTTCTTACCTTAACAAGACAATCTCTGTTTTTCGTGCCTGGAAAAAAAATCATATCGTCTACTTCGCTAATACTGTCTACTTTGATAATAATGTGGTATGTATATTGTTTTCAAGGCCTTACAAATTGGTGAATTCTGCTAAGAAGAACAGAAACATGGCCCTAAATTCTCCATTGTATGACTTGGATGATGAAGATGTGGAATGGCTTAAAACGTTCAATATATCAAGAAAGAACAAAGGTAAGAACATTATGTAGATACTAACTCCCAATCCATGCTGTTACAAAGTCAGGAATTTTCTGCCGACGCTTAGAATATTTGAATCGTTGAAACCATGACTGCATGCAGTGTGTATAACAGTTGACTGAAAAAACCATAAAAAAGTGTACAGGAATTCTCGTTTCTTTCATTTTCTGTAACTTGCAAGCCAATCAGTGTTTTGATTGATTAAATATAAAGATTGTAGTCAGACCACAATATGTTTTAGTAAGTTGACAAAGAGGTTCCCTAGAAAGGCTTTTTGAATATGTCTCAACATAGCATTTCACAAGGTGTCTTTTGAATAGGTCTTGAGATTGTCGATGAGTTGCTGATGGAGAAGGCCATTGAATGCTTGGAAGACCAGGTTTGTACCAAGCAAGGAATCACAAACTTTGCTATTTGCTTTTTCTCATTGGTATTTATCGAAAAATCGACATTTTTTGGGTTTACTTTACATTGTCCTACTTTGAGAATGCTTAGACTGCAAGTGTCTGTGGAATTCAAATCGTTGAATTTGTTGTCATACCAGATATACCATGAGGTCACTTACAGACCATACAAATGTTTCCTACTTCCCATGTTGAATCAAGTGTAAAGTTTGTGGTAATTTGTTATTCTATGTGGGAGCCCTGCATTTTGAGCACTTTTATCAACTTTTATTAAAATACTTCAATGGTGAACACTTTTTGAAATGTTTTTACTTGATTGCTCTACTGAAAGCATCAGTAATTGGCAGGTTTATGCTACTGTCATAGGGCTATATAGTTTAAGAATAAAAGAAGAATAAGAATAGCTTAACAGCAGAGTATCTGTGTTTGGAGGTGCTGTCAGTGATCGTAGACTGCCAACTAGCTCGTTGGCACGTAATCATAGCAACTGAGAATCCATGCAAGTTAGCAACATGACAATAACATTCGCAGAGGTAGTTAGCCATGACAATTCGGCCAAGGCAGACCTCCAGCACCAGTCACACTGATCGACAGTGGAATTAGAACCACAAACACAATGGACAGGATTCTATCCATAGTGTTCGGTTTAGATGATTATATTTCTATAATATACTTAATCTTTCCTCTACGTATAGACGGGTGGGGAAAGGGCGAAGGGGCTTTAAGCAAGCACAACTTCGCAGCAACTTGTCACATGCGAGTCTGGGAGCAATTGGCTGTAACTTGCACGGGCCCCTGTTAACCGTGATCGACGTCACTCTGACGTCATTACCGGATGTAGCTAATTCGATAAATCTGCTGCCAACCTTGCTTAAATATCATTTAACCTCATATAAACATAGAATAAAAATAGCTGTCTTAAAAAAGATGGTTTGTTTTTTCAAAATATATTCAAAAATTGAAAGGAAAAAGTAAATACATCCAAACTAGATGACTCCCCTTATAGCACAAAAATCTCACGATTTGGATATCCATTTGTGATTTTTTGCTGAATACTAATGAGCATTCATATGTGTTTGCAGAACAGCAATGCAGGGGCAGATCTATTATTTTTCGTATGTTATTCAAAAACTGTGGCAGTAAGCATTTGGGAGGGGGGGAACTTATTTCCAAAATTTAATTGATGCGAGGTTTTCGGATATATGTTGTAGTTGTTTGCAATTTTCGCACTCTCTTGCAAATATTGGTGGTTTTCATGCATTTCCTTGCTTGTGGGCATGATCCGAGAAAACGAAATCTTCATAAATTGTTTGCTCGGATAGACATCAAAACTTTGAACTTGTACACCAGCATATGTATGTCAAATGAAAACCATCTTTTGAACATATGTAAAGGAAGTGACTGCTTTTCCCAATATCAGGACTCAGCAGCATGTCTAGGAAGCACATATTGCATAGCAACTGTGCGATTCTGGACATGGATAGCCAATTGTTGTAATCGAATAGTGGTCTGGTATTTAGGTGCCAGACACTCTTCTTCACACCTTTGCTATGGGGGCAAAAGAGTGAGACTTGTGGAGCATGTCTGCACTATGTGGGACATTTCTTGGAAGTGAGACTGCTTTTTTTCCACACCATCCCAGTCTGTTCCAAACTATTGAAGTAAATATATCTGGAATGATAACTCAGAGGGGGGGGGGGATTGAAGCTGGTTTTTAGTGCAAAGTTTCTTTGAAACTTTGCAGTATTGTGATGAGTGGTGCAAATTCACATCAGTCAGTCAGTGATACAGTCATACAGTCAGTCATACAGTCATACAGTCATAGTGTAAACTTTCTGGGGGGTGTTTGCAGGTATTTCTAGTGAATATCCTGTCTACAAATTATTTTTCGTCTTGTTTATATTACAGTATCTTAACAAACTCAAATTTTTTACAATGCAAGTGCGAAACTATACAGCTTGGAGTCTATGCTCACTATTCATAAATAACATTTGGACTGACACATAAAACCCTTTGGATCACAGATAAATGCAAATTTAATAATTATCAACTATCAATATGCTATTATGCGTAACCCTGCGGTAGAGCATTTGATAGCTTTCTTTAGTTGCTTCCAAATATCAGCAAATATTTATGCAAACAAAGCATCATTACCTCATTGCTGCACAAGCTTTCTTCTTGCCCTTTTTGGCACATCGCTTTTGACACCCAAATTTTGGTTTTTAGCATGATCTGAGTTATTAATGCTTGGAAAAAGCTCTTGGGTACAGCGCAAATGCCGAACTTCACCTCTGATTGTAGAATAAAGGTCATCTAGTTTGCTTTACGTCACCTGGCCAATTCTGACCAAACACTCATATTTACCAGACACTGTGTAAACAATTTGGTATACCTTTCGCAGTGATACCCCTGCAGAGGCTCAGTTGACATCAGTCCAAAATAATGAGCCAATGACAATGAAACATTTTTAGACTAACCATTCAAAAGGTCATGCAAAGCCTTGATTTGTGCAAGTAAGTCAGACTTCTCTCCAGATCAGTCCAAATGGCAGGGATGAGCCTCTTGACCACTCAACAGTCTAGAATAGCCACCTGATGCTACAAGATTCATGCAAAAACCGCTATTTCTGTTTTACTTAAATTATTTTACAGAAAGAGAGCTCCAATGCTGCCTAAGGTATATTTAAACTGGACTACTATTTGAAACAGTTAACTGCCCTATAAGTTCGAACAAATATATTGCATAAATATTCACAGCATTTTATATGCTAGTCATGTGACTGACTTGACTACCCCTAGATCTGCCCCTGTAACACTGAGTGTATATAAGCATAATGTACAACCAGTAAGTCAAAAAACAGGCTATAAAGGTCAAAAACCAGGCCAAACAGAAAATTGATTGTCAGTAAAGAAAAAATGCAGAACAACAGAGAGTTGTTGATAGTAGCATGATAATTTATGTAAACTCGTATCTATGTAAATTAGAAGTGAGGTATAAAAGAAGTTGATAAAAGAAATAAAGGGAGAAAAGATCTGATAAATAAAGTGTTTAACATGGTGTCAGGAGTGGTCGGCAAGGCTTATAAGATTTCTTGAATACATAGTCGTAGAAATGGCTACCACAACCTTGCCGTTCCTGATATTCAAAACAACAGGCGATGAAAAGAACGACATAAAAGTCTATGTCGAAGATTACATGGACTACTGCACAATGAACAGTTGGTATGATGCCTCGAAAGAAACAGCAGAGCAAAGGTGGGCGAATAAAGATAAGGCGATGGCATGTTTAAGGACATCGCTTCCACCGGCCGTGAGAATGGTATGCAAATACAGTTTAGGGCTCAATGAAACAGTTATGAAGAAGCCTCATTGAGTCATCGAAGTGCTGAAAGAATACTATGGAGCAACTATTGGTGTCGCTGGTGTTGTAAAGTGAGGAAAACGATTGGCCTACAAAATGAGGCTTTAATCAAACAAAATTCGAATACATAAAAAACTAAGTTACTAACTATAAATATGGCGGTCCTTAGTGAAGCGTCATCTATATATATATATGTTTATTTGACTGCAGACTCACACAGGTAGCCCAAATAATTATACAACAATCACCGCATCATTTCAAACTAAGTCTATCTGGCAGACGACGGAAACGCTCTGAGCGTTGTAAAGGTGGAATAGGTGGTGGTTCAACTGCAGGAATAGGTGGTGGTTCAACAACTGTAGGAATAGGAGATGGTTTTGCACTGGAGTCGTCTTCTGTTGAAACTGTGTGTTGGTCTTCAGTCGAATCAATGGCAATATGAGGAGTTGATATTGGGACCGATTCAGACTCCGGAGAAGCCATTCTCGGTTGACCCCTAGGTGTTAAATATTTAGTGGCTACTGTTGTTTCTCTGCCATCAGAGTTGCGAACGTAAGCATAATGAGGGTTTGCCTGGAGAACTTCTACCTCATCAACTAGTGGGTCTGTCTTGCTTGCATGAATGTGAGACGCTTAAGTAGAACTGTGCCAGGAGTAGAGAGCCAAGTCAGAATAGAAGCGCCCACAGATGATCTTCTTGGAAATCCAAACAAGCGTTTGTGTGGTGTTGTATTATTTGCTGTACATCAGAGAGAACGAATAGAATGTAGAACATCAGGGAGGACATCTTGCCAATACTTTGTGGGCAAATTCTTCGATTTCAGAGAACTAATAATTGCTTGCCACACCACGCCATTATACTTCTCAACTTGACCGTTACCTTCTGGATTATAACTGGTTGTTCGACTCGTTGCATCCAACGAGGGAAAAGAGTGTAGTCAGACATTTAATAACGGTAGCTGTAGAGACATCAGGACAAGGAAAAACAAAAGGAAATCTTGAGTATTCATCGATGACATTGAGGAAATACATGTTCGAATTAGTATTGGGTAATGGACCTTTAAAGTCGATATTAATCGTCTCAAACGGTTGGGTGGCCTTGATGAGAGGGACCCTATGAGGTTGGTGAAATTGTGGTTTACACTCACTACATACATGACACCTGCTGGTCACTTTCTTGATATCATCCAGCGTATAAGGCAGATTTTTAGTTCGCACAAAGTGATAAAGTTGTGTAACTCCTGGGGGGCAAAGTGACTCATGAAGCTTGTAAAGGGGATCTTCTGTAACTGAGGCACAAGTAGCCCTAGATAGAGCATCAGGGGGAACGTTGTCTTTCCCTTATCGATAGATTATGTCGAAGCTGTAACAAGAAAGCTCTATCCTCCTTCGCATGATTTTATCGTTCTTTTTCTTTGTCTCGTGGCGTTGGTCAAACATGAATGAAACAGACTTCTGATCGGTTTTAAGGAAAAGTTGCCTCCCGGTTAGGAAGTGTTTCCAATGCCTTACAGCTTCAATAATGGCTTGTGCTTGCTTTTCCACAGAGGCATGTTTGAGTTCACTGCCTTGAAGTGTTTGCGAAAAGAAACAACCGGTCTGCCGCTCTGGTTGAGAGTGGCAGCTAAAGCTACATTGGAAACGTCTGTCTCGACCTCAAAAGGGATGCTATCGTCAATTGCAACGACAACAGCTTCCTCCACTGTCTTCTTGAGTCCCTCAAAGGCTTCAATAGCTTCCCGCAGCAGGGGAAATTCTTTGCAGCTAGAAATTGGTTTAATTCGATCTGAATACTCAGGAATCCGCTGGGAATAATAAGCAAACAGTCCTAAACACCTCTAAGGATTTCGAGTCGTGAGGGACGGGGAGCTCACGTAGTGGTTGCAGTCGCTCAGGATCAGGACGGATGTTGCCTTCTTCAATCAAGTAACCGCACAGAGAGACACCTTGTTGAAAAAATGCTTTTTCCGTCATTGTAGTACATATTCTTAGACTTAGCAGCCTCAAGAAACCTCTTTAAATTTTCATCATGATCCTCTTGGTCTTTGCCACATATAGTTATGTTTTCAAGGTAAGGGAAAACTCCTTTAAGGGCAGACTGCTCT
This sequence comes from Phenganax marumi, assembly GCA_025400095.1. NCBI lineage: Eukaryota > Metazoa > Cnidaria > Anthozoa > Malacalcyonacea > Clavulariidae > Phenganax > Phenganax marumi. The sequence goes on along the minus strand of JAODVM010115533.1, from coordinate 26,435 downwards.
ACCAATTTGACCATTTCTCTTTGAAAACAGGCCACCCCACTGGTTATCCCAAAGGGCAAATAAGTAAACTGATACAAGCCATTTCGAGCTTCGAAAGCAGTATTGGGTTTGTCTTCTTCTTTTAGTGGTAATTGGTGATAGGCACTTCGGAGATCAATTGTGCTAAAAACCCGGTACTTAGCAATTTCGTTAACCATTTCACTTATATTAGGTAGAGGGAAAGCGTCGAGAAGAGTAAAACGGTTGATGGTTATGGAGTAATCTATAACAAGCCTTTTCTTATGATTTTCATCCTTCGTTACGACAACTTGAGCTCGCCATGGTGATCGACTAGGTTCTATGATGCCTTCTTCAAGCAGCCTTGTTACTTCTTTATCAATAAATTCAGAGTCTTCCTGACTATATCGTCGCGACTTTGTTGCGATTGGATGGCGATCCGGCGTCGCATTTGCAAATGGTTCAGGAGGTTCGACATTAAGCTTGCTAAAGCTACAAACTGACAAAGGTGGTTTTGATCCTCCATAAAGGAAGAGAACTCTTTCATGTTGCAACTTAAAATCTAGGCCCAAAATCAGAACAGCACAGAGTCCCGGCAGAACAGATAATTTAAAGTCGTTATAGATTTGTTCTTGATATGCAAGAGCAACAGTACAGGTTCCACATATTTTAGCAGAGGATGTTAATGTTGCCATAGATATAGTACAAGACGAAGGATGAAGTTTTAGGGGAGCTTTTTCTACAATACGGGGATGGATGAAACTTTCACTGCTCCCACTGTCAAAAAGAGCCTTTACTTGCATCCCATTAATTTTAGCAGCTGCTGACGACTTATATAGACCCCGTTTACACGGTACCAGATTTGCATGGTCACAGCATCGACTTTAGCCACTATGCGCTTAGTTTCGTTCCAACAACTTTTTGTTGGATTAGTTCTTATTAAGTTCTGCAACATTATCATAAATTTACCAGATAAACTGGCCTCGAAACTGCTCAATTTCATGTCGTGACTTTGCAAATCTGGTACCGTGTAAACGGGGTCATAGGGATGTAGGAGTTGATGGGAGAGTGGCCAAACTTGGTAACCAAGTGGCTGCTGAAATTTTTCCTTTCGAGTTGGTAGGTTTACTTCGACATACTCTCGCAAAGTGCCCTTTCTTATGGCATTTTAGACACGCAGCATCACGAGCAGGACACTTCGAACAGGGATGCTTAGTACCCCCACAAAAGAAGCAAGCTTCTTCCGTCTCTATCGTGGCTAAAGTGGTGGTTTCTTGTTGATCTGTAGACATAGAGGTCAACGGGAATGCAGAATAAGGAGGAATGCCTGCATTTACAAGAGGTTGATTAGCGCAAGGGCTCGGGCTTGATCAAACATGATTTTAAGATCGAGAGTTTTATTCTCTAACAGCCGTTGACGGATAAGACTAGATTGAAGACCAGTAATGAATGCATCTCTAATACTTTCTTCACAATATTGAACTGCAGTTACATTCTTGAAATTACAATCTTTGCTTAACGTTTTCAAGGACTGTAGGTACTCATCTAAGGTCTCACCCGGCTGTTGACATCTTGTAGCTTAAACATGTCGAGCAAAAATCTCATTCTTGGGTTTAATGAATAGGGATTCCAATACTCTCATAGCAGCATCGTATTCTGTACAGTCCTCAATGTGTTGAAAGATTGCTGGAGATACGTAGTTAGCTAGAACCGTCAATTTGTTGAGGTCATCTTGAGGCTGGGCTGACGAAAAGTGTTCGAACGTTCGCTTCCAATGAATCCATTCTTTGGATGCCGAATTGCTATTAGGATCAGCCTCAAATCGTTCAGGTTTTAGAACCTTATCCATTATTTTGTTTGATTAAATTGTTGTAAAGTGAGGAAAACGATTGGCCTACAAAATGCGGCTTTAATCAAACAAAATTCGAATACATAAAATACTAAGTTACTAACTATAAATATGGCGGTCCTTAGTGAAGCATCATCTATATATATATGTTTATTTGACTGCGAGCTCACACACAGGTAGCCCAAATAATTATACCACACTGGAGAAAGACAGAAATTTCTTCATCTATTTCAGCAAGAAAATGAGACTATTGGCGTTTGGGAGTCTCGAGTGCGAAATCAAGGAGCACAATGTGAATACAACGAATATGCTGATGAGCTGATGCAGGACCAATTCCTTTGCTGGTCTTGTGTCTGAACAACTGTGGGTAAAATTGATCAGCAAGGACATAGACACCGAGACGGGACTCAAGCGAAGGTGACTCTTTGAGAAGTCGTAGAAGTGGCTAAAGCTTTCGAAATGACAACATTTACGAACGAAGTGATGAAAACAGCCTGAGGATCACAAGATGGTTTAGATAGATGGTTTACATATAGTTACTTTGCAGTGTATGCTGAATTGCATAACTCGTTACAATGCTTTTTCTAATTATGTACATGAATATATATTACCTTAGACTGTCTATTTTTACAACAGTCAGTTTTTACTTCCCTAATCTGTTTATCCTATAGCCACCCTGTCAGCTTTCCCTGTAGGAGAAAACGTACCACTTTCAGCAGAGTAGTTGACAGACTCTTTTCACATGACAAAGTTAAGTCCGAACTGAGAATCGAACCCACAACCTCAGTGATGAAAGGCGCAAGTCGTAGCGATTGCACCACCGAACCTCCTGAAGAGTAAGTAAATTACAATGACAAGGTCAAACAACAACCAAGCCGAGTAGCAGACCGTGACGAAGCACAAAGAACACCCATGCTGCCTTGTTTTTTGGTGTTTGGGTATACATAGTCAGCCACATCGACAACATAGTCTTGCGTATGAAAAGAAATGCGATAAATGCAGTACAACTGTTCATTTCGTGCGGGCTTGTAAGAAGGGTTCGGTGAGTAAGGAGAGACAACAACAGTCTCATCAAGTTTAAGACGACCCCAACGAGGAGCTATTTGCAGCTGAGAAGAGCACGAACGACTCGGCGAACGCGAAAGTGCAAGGAAAAATGCTTTTTGCGCATTTAAAACTAATAGACAGAGATAGAGAAAGAATAATGAAAACACAAATCGACTCTGCATCGATGTGCAACACTATTCCTGAGAGTGTGCTAAAGGAATTGTTCCCTAAATCTAAAATATGAGGACTAAGGCGATAGTGCAAATATATGGAAATCAGACTATTAAACCGAAGGGACAAATAGCATTGTGTTGTGAAATAAAAGAAATGATACAGTTGATAGATTTCCTTGTCATGGATGTACTGCCAGGAAAGCCACTTCTACTGTGTGGACATGATGTGCAGACTCTTGGCTATTTGAAGATTTATGCTGATGAAATACATACCACGGAGAACGCAAGTAATCAAGATGAACTTCCTCCTCTTGGCAAACTTACAAAAGAAGCAGTCCTATGGAATTATGAAAACGTTTTCAGGGCAGGAAGAGGCAAGTCACTCGGAGAACCATTACATATAGAGGTCGATCCGAGTATCCGACGCAGACATGCCCCTACGCAATGTGTTCCACTTGCGAAATTGGAAAAAGTAAATGAAGAGCTACGAAGGCTGTGTGATGAAGGAGCAATAACACCTGTGTTCCAGCCGACAGATTGGCTTTCCAACATGCATGTCAAAGAAAAACCAAATGTAAAGATCAGAGTCTGCATCGATACAAGCCAGACCATCAACAAAGTGAGTAAGAGACCAGTATATACAATACCAACTATAGAAGAAAAACTCCCACTGTTCACGAACGCCAAGGTTGTCACAATAGTTGACATATCTGAAGCTTTACATACCATTGAGTTAGATGAGACATCTTCATGTTTGACAACATTTCAAGGTCCAAACCGGTGGTATCGGTACACACGTTTGCCATCTGGCATTTCTTCAGGACCAGAGGAATACCAACAAAGACAACATGAGTTCTTAGAGGGTCTTAAAGGTGTGATTAACATTGCAGACGGGATATGTATATTTGGCTGCGGAGATACCAGAGAAGAAGCTGAGAGAGATCACGATAAATTTGGTTGCATTGTTAGACAAATGCTGTAGATTGGGTTTGTGGCTGACCAGGAAGAAGATCCAGTTTAAGTCCAAATCAGTTATGTTTATGGGACAAAAACTCACAGATAAGGGTGTATCTTTGGATCTGTCTAAAGTTGCAGCTATCAGAGAGATGCCAAAACCAACCACAAAGTGAAGGTGCAGCGTTTCCTTGGCATGTGCCAATATCTATCCAAATATACGCCGAGACTGAGTGAAATGGTTCTTCCACTTAGAGAACAAACGAAGCAAGATACGGAGTTCACTTGGTCCGATATGCGAGAGAAGGCTTTCCAAACAGCTAAGGAATTTATTGCTTCTCATTCTACTGTACAATATTACGATGTGAAGAAGCCAGTCACATTACAAGTCGATGCCTCAGAACAAGCAATCAGAGGTGTGTTATTACAAGAACAAAGACCAGTATGTTTCACATCACACACATTGGATTTCACAGAAAGAAACTATGCGCAAATCGAAAAGGAATGCTTGGCGATAGTAACTTGTATAAACATTTGACACTAGTATCTTTTTGGAATAAAAAACAACATTGTCATTCACACTGATCATCAGCCGTTTAAGACAATTTTTAAGAAACTTTTATGTAAAGCGCCCCGATGACTACGAAGGATGATGCTGAAGTTACAGCAATACAACTTTACCGTTCAGTACAAGAAGGGAAAAGAAATGTATCTCGCTGATACTTTGTCCAGAGCATCATTATCCAAACCCACAGAAGCTAGAACACAAGAATGGTATGTTTTCCGAATTGAGCTGGCAGCAATGGAATGGAGACCCATAGCACTGACATCGGATATGTTTCAGAGATTGCAACAAGAGACCATGAACGGTCCTGTATTGAAAGCCCTGTACCAGATGGTAATGAGGGATGACCTCCCAATACGTCAGTAGTGCCTGGAGAACTCAAGCCATACTGGAACTTCAGAGAAGGTCAGTGTAGATCGTTTTTGGCTTGATGGAAAGAATTATCTTGTCACAATTGATCATTGCCGTGATTTCTTTGAGTCAGATTTGTTAACGAGTACTCATCCTAGAACAGTGATCAGAGCCATGAAAAAGAACTTTGCATGATTTGGCATTCCACAGGAATGTGTCTGTGATAACGGACCGCAGTTTGACAGTCACGAGTATACTCGATTTGCCACGGAATGTGGATTTATAATGATAAAGTGTTCTCCTTATCACAGTGATGGAAACGGAAAAGCAGAAGCAGCTGTAAAGGTGGCAAAGAACCTCTTAAAAAAATCCTGTCATGAAGACCCTTTCCTGGCTCTATTCGCATACAGAAATACACCACAACAGAATTATACGTATTCTCTGGCAGAAAGACTGATGTAAAGAAAGTTGCATGATATCATTCTAGTATTATCCAAAGAGTTACAGCCAAAACAGGTACACAATAATGTGGTTCTGGGAGACATAGCAAGAAGACGAGCTTTGTCTAAGTCATACTAGGATCGGAAAGTTTCAGCACTGTTAAAAGAGTTCATACCAGGAGAAAAAGTGTTTGTCAAGCCTAACCCAGTTAACAAGCATAAACGTTGGATGTTTGGTGAAGTGACTGAAAACCCAGCTCCACAGTCCTGTATTGTGCAAACTCAGAGGGACCGTGCCTGATGAAACCACAGACAGATTAGAAGAGCAACGATAGAACCCATAAGCCAGTATGATAATCAATATGGCGTGACGTGGGATGATGAGTTGAACACTGAACAATTAAAGGACGAAACATTGAATACAAGGACTGAGTCTCAAGGTCCAACTGTGCAAGAAGAACCAACTTTGAGTTCACCATCTGTGGAGTCAAGAAAAGAACCAGAAGTTCAGCTTCGCCTTTCGACAAGAAACCAAAGAATGCCGTACAGGTTTAAGGACTATATAGTTAATAGGTAGATTAGGGGAAATCAATTTAAGATTAGTTAAATTTAATTGTTGATTTTAATTTAAATGTGGAGGAAACAGTATTTTGTTGACAGAGCATTTATTTTTTTTAAGAAAGAGGAAGGTGTTGATAGTAGCATGATAATTTATGTAAATTCGTATCTATGTAGATTAGACATGAGATATAAAAGAAGTTGATAATAGAAATGAAGGGAGAAAAGATCTGATAAATCAAAGTGTTTAACAGAGTTAGTCTTGTGTATGATTTTGTTATGCTCATCATATTACGAAACTTACATGCTTCTTCTTTTGGGAAAGCAAGCTCCTCACTTCTCCAGTCATGTCAGTAAACATATAGATAAATATATAAATGAACATCTAAAAACTTTGGGATACAAATGTTGTTAGAGTCATACATTGTGGAACAGTTTAATCATCGCTTTCATGGTGATCGTTTTTAGTGCAAAGTTTCTTCCAAACTCTGTAGTATTGTGATGAGGGGCAGAAATTCACATCAGTCATAGAGTCAGTCATAGTGTAAACTTTCTGGGGGGTGTATGCCAATTCCATTTTCATATAGTTTTACCAACATTTGGTGATTTGTTACTTTGTCAGTATCTTTAAACATACTTTTAGCTTTATGGTGATATTTCACAACCTGTGCAGAGTTTTTTTCTTTATTTTGAACTTAAAAAAGATTCACTTTAAGACGTTGAGTCATGTGTTGAGTTAACATTAAATTGTTGATTTTTCCCTGGAACACCCAATTATTGTAGAAATTACAGAAATGCACATGTGCTAACATGCCACAAGGCACAAGACACAGACCGCATGGTGAATGCGAGTTTTGTAATTTGTTAATTTCGTAACAAAACATGACGATGAATATAGCGAAGAAATTGTCTTGTCTTCAGTGCTGGATTTTCAATTGGCATGATCCTTGAGCTTATACAAATATACAATGAAACAAAGTAACTCATATTTGTTTGAAGTTGATCAACAAAATATACACTATTGGTATTTGAGTCAAAGCTGTTTGCTTGCTGTACATTTGGCATTTCATTTGCCCATATCGTCAAATGGGGATTCGCAGATTATATACCTACGTACAAAAATGAATGAAGAATGCGTAGACTTCATAGCAGTTTAAATCCTATGTTCAAAGCAAAGCATTTGGAGTAAGAGTATTGCTCAGATTTTCTATGACTCTGATACAAGAAATTGCATGTGAAACAGTTAACTAAACAAAGTTACAACGTTGCTATTGAAAGACATAAAGCAGCACTTCTGGCCAAATTTTGACTTTTAAAGTCAAGTTTAAGAGTTATAGGGGCTCACTTGCTTAATTTACCAAAAGAGTTAAGATATGCAGCAAGTTGCATGCATTCTGATTGTAACTGACATGGATTGTGCCTTTTATGATAGCTCTCAGAATCTGTCTCTTTCCGGTCGCAAACTCTGAATTAATTTACTGTCAATTGTATGCCAGCGTGCGATAAGAAATTTGGCAGTTTTTGAAACGCCCTCGCCAGATCTGAACCATTCTTGCAATGGTTTTCATTTTGCATGCGAACAGCATTTACCTTTTCGAACTTTGCACTATCCTTGGATCCCTAGTTGTTTTTAAATGCATTGCCTTTTGAAAAGAGTTTTCAAAGAAACTTCCTCTTATCAACAGCTACTTCCAGTGCTTGTTGTGGATCAAAGATAACCTCATTCATGAGAGCACCCTTTGTTTGCATTATCCTCCTATGTACTGGATCTTTCTTTAATTGCCTCACCCATGTAAGATCGATACTTTGTTGGTCATTTTAGAGCTTATGTAGAACGTTGGAGTATGCTCTTTCTCTAGCAGATTGCTCTTGATGACCACTGTCTATCAAATTCCTCTTGATTTCCTCCTAAACCATCTATTTTGTTCATTGCCCCATTTACAGTTGCATCCAAGGATTCTTTTCTTCATTGTCTTCAGTTTGACTCATTGTGAGACCTATGATTCAAACTTGTGGAAGCATCGTCTGTAGAATCCATTTCCTGACTTTGTGTTTATGACATATTGCTCTGTTGAACCTGTAGTAGATGTTACTCCTTTTCGTGTCTCTGCAAAATGAAACCATGTTTAAATTGCTTTCCACAAGCTGTGCAGCTCATTCCACTAACATCAATTGTACAGAAATAACTTGTTATTCAGCAGCATGGTATTTTTTTGAACCCATGTTTCCATGCTTCCTTGCGCTGAAAAGCAAACTCGTAGTTGTTGCATGCTTAATGAGTACTCAATCTCTTTTCAGAGCACCCCCTCATCTCATCATTGAACTATTGAGGAGATGCACTCAGGTTTCAGCACTATCCAATCATTCATGAAGTGAAAAACATATTGGAAGATTTGCTAAAGTCATAGCAATATTATTGCTTTTGCATCTAAACACCCGTCAATTGTGCTTGATATGTAGTTAAAGTGCATCTGTGAGATTATTAGCCAATCTTACAACGTGTGTTGCACTGCAGTCTGGAACAAGACAGGTGTGACATACTTGCTTAGCCAGAACAGATGCATGTAATAGTCACAGTGTGAAATATCTGGAGTATGGGGTTTATGATTGGTGTTAAAATTTAAGTTTTATTAATTTTTTGTGCTTTGGTACTTTACCGGTGCTCAACAAGTGCTGGCAAGTCTGAACATTCAGAATTGGCAGACTGGAAGAAGGGAGCAAAACTGCTTTGTTTTTAAATTAACAAACACTTCAGATGTGAATGTCGAAACTATTTTGTAGATTCTATGGAATTTTTTAAGTTTATTCGATGCATTACATGCATTCAAACAACTGCCAGCATTATTTACTCCAGATATTCATTATAGACGTTGTAGCTACCGTATAAGGCTCCATGAAATACATTGAATTTGAATGGTAAAGTGTAGGCAACTACAGAATTAGGGTGCTTGTATCACATTTATGAAAAAAATGCTTGTCTGACTTATTAATGCTCTTAGCAAAACGAGGAAGATGAGATGGGCAACCAATTGTTGTCAATCACTTGGTTTGCCAATGCGATTTATGTAATAAAAGAGCAAGGCAACAACGTAGCGAGCATGTTACTGCTTTGCACCTTGTTCATCGGTCTAGCACAACAGTCCACATGGTGTAGATTGCAGTGGGAGGCCTATCAGATCTTATAAGAATCAAACAAACCTTATGAAAACTGCTACAGTGAAAGAATTACAAACCAAAGTGAAAGTATTGAATACAGGAAAAACCTAAGCATGTCTCATGAAACACTATGGGACCTTGCGAGTAAGTACAAGGTCAATGAGACTATTCTGAAATGTCGTGATTTTAGTACAGAAACAAAGTAAACTCTGCTGTATTTGCAAAGTTTAATTGGGCACATGCAAAGATAGTAAAAGCAGCATTACTGGTACCATTGTCTACTTGTCCACTTCTCCATGTAATAATTTTAGTCAATGCGGATCACACAGATAACTTTTGTATAAAACATGTCAAAAACTGATATTGTGAGCTGTCTAGAAAGTCCCATTTAAAAAGTAAAAATAGCAAAAATACAAAAATACAAAAGCAAAAGTGAGCAAAAATACAAAAAGAGAGTTTTAATGATGCAATTAATTAAGTAGTTCATTTCTAAATTGTCTTGCTTTCACAATGTGCTTTCTACAAGATTTAGAAAAGATCTAATGCACTCAGAAAGAAATACAGTTGTATGGAAATTTAGGAAGCTGCTTCATGCTAAATGAATGCTAACATTTGTAGATGAACAATTGACAATGCCCAACATAAGAAGTCTCAAGAAGCATATGGGGCATGCTAGTAGAAGAATAAAGCAAATTGTCTGGGTCAAACTGCTTTAAAGTTGTTCCGTAAACTTATAGACCACCGAACGTTTGTACTACTTTACTGTCATAATGCAGTTCTGGCACCATGGCATGAAAATTAATTGCAGAGCTACAAATAATATTTCTAGAGCTATCTAATAAGGATGGACATAGAGTATCATTTTTGCACTGTCCGTGGATCACTAGTCATCAGATTATTGGCCTATAAGGCCAACAGTCAGGCCAAAAAGGTTAAGAACAAGCCATAGAGGCTAAAAAAGAAGCCAAATTGGCTGGAACCCCCAAAGGGTATCATGTAGATGTGGGACACAATCATCTGGTGTTTGGATGTAGAAGCACTAATCTTGCTGTGGTTTGGCAAAGCATCCAACTGTTTTTTATGCTTGTTTAGCATTTATTTTTATTCAATAATTTACATAGCTACAGCACACTGTTGGTACATTTAATTTGGTATAACCCTTCAATGAGTACAAATATTTATACAATAGGTTTTCAATAGCACTGTCTTTGGGTGTCTGTGACTTTTAGTCTTTGAGTGATAGCTACTTTTAATGACTTAATAGTGTGTTAGTAAGGCAATATGAGCCATGGAGGTTTAAACACAATTATGTATTCCAATTGCAATGTTGACCGTGCACTTGTGGAACGTTGACAAATGGCTTGTTTCTACAATACGATTCTTTAACTCTATATTTTATTGAATATTGCTTATATCTTACTTTAGTGTTACACCAATATGGGAGAAATGATTTCTACTGCAAAAGGACTCAGTATTGAGTATGATGAGGATATATCTTGTGATGTCTGTCGATCGGTAAGTCCACAGTACAGGTGTTGTAATGCAATATAGTGTCTAAGTTAGAATTCTATGGAGTGCTAAATCTGTGGGGATATAATCTATATTATAGTTTTCCATTGGTGTACTGTATGTATTTTAACATATAGAATATGTAGTGTTGGCCATTTTGTTTGTATCTTTGCCTGCTGTTATTTCAGTTGGTATCTAGCAAGTTGTTCAGCCAATCAGATTGCATAATGGCTCATATTTACTGCAGGTCTACCTTGTGTATTCATTGTAGCTACATGTTATAAACAATTGCATAACAGCACATAATGATGGTATTGTAAGTGATATGTCTACTACATAAGTATTCATGTATAGTGTTTGTTATTTTGGCAACTTCATGCATTGTTTACATTGATTAAGATGTTTGGATCTGTGTTGATTCCCTGACACATGACCAGTTAACGATTCCAAGAAAAATATATTCAACACTTTACAAAATAGTAACCCCCCTATTTGTTATTGTATTTGTGCAACTTTTACTCTTCACTGAAGACACAATGTTCAGGGTACTTTTGCTCTTAAATAATTGTATAAACTCACCAGGTGGTTTTTTTGTGTGTTCTTGCTTTATCATTGGTGTTTTTGTCCAGTTTCCAACTATTTGTGGCCTTGTAACAAGTTTTGAAGTACAACCCATGTTAACAAGGAGCAATTTAAAATTTTAATATAGATATTTAGATAATTTTGCATAACCAACATTTTTTGGCTGTTACCAATCTTGTACCCGGGCTTATCCTACATAGTATGGTGGAGTTTAATGAACATGGGACAGTGCTGGGAGAGGATGTGACAGGGAGGTGAGACGTGGGAGAATAAGCAGCTTTCATCCTTCTGATGTACAATATGTGAAGAAATATGCGTAAGCTAGATAATGGGACTGATTTTTGGCAAATTGTTGCACTTTTTGATAATTTGGAAGGGTTGCTTCAATACTTGTAGTTCAGAGATAGCTTCACGTCATCACTTTTGATTGTATATTTGTATTATGATTTTGACCAATCTCGTTTCATATGTAATTTTCGTTTCATGTCTCATTGCATCCTGAAGGTACATATGCACAATGACGATTTGGTCATAAGATCTCAAAATGCTCTGTGGACTGGCCTTTCAATGTCATTGAACAAGTTAATTTCATCATATGCACGTATGAATGTGAATATAAATTGTTGGCCATTTTCATTGCATATTCTGCAGGGCACTTTCATTGCTTAATAGCACCCCCATGAGGCTAGCTTGTATTTTTGCTGCTTTAAGTTTTTGTTTGAAAAGTCGTCTTTGCTGTCAGTGAGCGTGTTTTGCTTGATGCTTTCTGGCAAAGATTGAGGGGTAAAGTGCCTATATTGAGTGATTTCCATAACTATATGCTCACACTCACCATTGTATTGGAAATCAATACAGATATATGATCAGAACTGAATTTTGCGATTCAGCTACGAAACTGAGTTGTGTTCATTTTTGATGTACTAAACCTTTTGCTAGTCCTTAATGCAAAATATTCATTCACTTGTGCCAGGTGTTGGTTCAATAAAATTGCTCTAAAGTCAATAACATCTCAATTAACTTCATTAGCATGGAGGAAACTTTGAATAACATGTTTATTATATGCATGGGCACTCAATAGCGTTATTGTACAATTTATTGCACCTTCAGACATTCATGCACACAAACAACATCAACAAACAAAGAGCAGTCATGAGCCTTGGATAAAGATATGTTTTACAAAAATGCAGCTAGGCCAGGAAAGCCTGCAAACTCAAGGCTATATTGCTCTTGGCCAAGGCAATGGCAGTCAAAAACATGCTTCCAAGAAGACACAGTTCACTAGGACAATGCAAATGCCTTGTCAAACATTTCAAGAATGAACATATGCCATGGCAGATAAACAATCATGAAGAAGCCAGATGGCAATGGATCACACTTAAACATCGTTGCACTGAGCTGCTGTTACTAGTGTTGCAGTGTAATGCTGCAACAATAACCCCGGATAAATGTGAGCATTGTTCTGTTTTATGCAGACATATTGCCCTGCTATGTCAAAAGGGAGCAAATTGGAGGAGAATTACCTCGCTACATTTTTATTTCTTTTGGAGTGTGCAAAAGCACATTTCATCCAAGTTCATTATTGTTCGTTGTATGTTAATGTAGTCTAGTATCACGGTATCATTTGTCTGTGTTCAATAAACAAGTATTTCATTCACACTGTTGTTTCAGTTACATGGTGTAGTGTGTTAGCAATTATAGACATTGTGCTAGTGAAAATGCATGCTCAACGATACATTGTTCATGAATGTTATAGTTTGTCACTTTGTGCTGTTGACTTGACAGTTTATCAGCATACAGGTCCCTTTTGGTATAACTGTTCATCCAACTATATAACCTTATTTAAAGTTTACTCTGTGCTAATGAAATTTTTTATGCCTTTATTGAATGTGCAGCTGTTTAAATGAACCATTGCTCGGCAGATATGAATGAATATTTTGCATTCATGACTAGCAAAACGTGCTAATCAAGTCAAACCGTTTTAAACTAAAGTGAAACAGAATTTGTAATAGAGAATGTAAAGGATACTAGCACACCCCTCATTACTCATACGGGCAACGTCTGAGTGACAGAAACCAGCACACCCATGGAGGGCCAGTACGCACTTTAAAACGCACATTTAACGCCATTGTCTGAGTGAGTGGAATCATTGCTTTCACTTAAAATCTGAATGAGGAAATCAGCACAACTATCTCTACTCCACATTGTGGTACAAGCAGCATATCTCAATTCTTTAGATACTTTGGTTAATATCATGTAAAAAGTGTATAAAATGAAGTATCACAAATAGTGACAACCACTAGACAACATGTGTATTTGAACTACTAAATACTAATAGCATTAATACAGAAACAATTTTATGTGCAAGTTAGTTATGCATTTGAGTCAAGTGTGATTGGTAGCATTTTTGTATGTAAATTAGTAATGCGTGAGTCTTACCCTGGGCCTACAATAGATATAGCCAGAGACACATATTATTACTGCATTTCATGACAGATGCAAATGAGTAAAGTTTAATTTATTTTACTTCGAAAAAATAACTGTTATTGCATATCCTTGACAGGTGACCACTGTGTATAGTTTGTAGCCTGCAACTGAAACTCTTAATTTATTATTAATGACAGCAAGTTTTCCTTTGAATTTGCGTAGTGTTAATGAGCTGCATTTGTTTCCGATAAACATATTTAACTTTTTTGTGAATCAGTAAGGACTTCAGACTTGATGTACAGGTCTCGCTGTTGTTGGATCATGGCAAAAGAGACCTCAATCTAACTGTAAACATCACATTTCAGCAAGCATCTTTTTGTATATCCTGTTCAACAAATCAGGATTATTTATACTGTTGATTCCATCTGAAGTAGTTGCAAATTTACTACTAAGTAGGTCAGCTGGAAACTTTTTAGCCTTTTGTGCTGTCTGTCTTTCATAAACTGTGTACAACTCATTGATAGCAAATTTCTTAGTCTTTTTTTATATGTGCTACACATTTGCCAAGATCGCTGTCCTCAGCTAGTTTAAGTAGTAGCTCTCTCTTTTCTATTTGACTTACACCTAAATCTACCTCGTTTGAGGGGCTACTAAAGTTCAGACATACCATGTCACTTTGTGCATTTAGGGTCTGATTGCATGAAGAAATTTTTGGTCGGTGAACCAGGCTAAAATTTCTTCATGCCTTCATGTAAAATCTTAGGTTTGGTGGAAAACTTGTAGTAACTAGAGTGCATGATTGCATGACAAATATTTAAAACCTGTCTGAGTTTCAGCCCAATTTGAATTACTGTGGCTGAAAAACTCATCATGTAATCATTTCACCTCGGGCCATTTTATTAAATATGCATGCGCATAGTGGATGTTTTGATAGGAAAAAATCAGAGACGTTTTGATTCGCTTTTTACCACGTGTGTTGAAATCAAAATAGACTCTTCAAATTTTCAGGAAGATATTTTAGTCAAAGAAATGTGGATATTGTTGTATTAACAGAACAGCTAGAATGTAGAAAAAGATTTATTTGGGACAAAGATGAGAAAATAAACAAGTAGATATGTTGTTTGGCAAATTATAAAACCGGTCTCAATTTAATACGTCTGATTTCACTATTTGGTCTGCCAAGTGTTGCGTCTTGCTCATTATTACATGAAGTTGATGAGAATCTTACTAAGAACCAGTACGGAAAAAAGGTGTTAATAAAGAAGGACTGCAGTCTTGTTCAGGAAAGTTTAAAGAAATTAGACTGCACTTTCTGGTGGCTGTCACAACCGGGCTTCTCAGTGGTATTGGTAAAGTTATGTTTGAATTCAATGATCGGTTCATGTACAAATATGCAGTGATTCTCCTTCAACACAAGTGTTCTTTTTGTGGATTTGTGGATTAGGTACTGACAAAGTCACTACTGGTAGCTATGATGAACAGGATACAAGCGTAGAAAAAGCAAGGTAGAACCTACCAAAGAACTAGAAGAACCTAGTGAAAGGAATGGTACTGACTGTGAGAAATGAAAGGCAACAAGTGCTATGTCTAAACGATCAATGATAAACATAAACATATAGAGCACCATTTAAGTGCTGTCCAACGTGACTAGCTGTTAATCACCTAGTCAAAAGAGGACTCGCAATGTGAAACAATACAGCAGAAGCTATAGAGCAGTCTTATAACACAATTGCAAATTCTGTGCCAGCAATAATTTTATCAGTAGCAGTAGTAAAGCTGGCTCATACTTATACTCGAGCTCATAGAGATTCTTTTTACATTGCTGCACTATCAAGCTTCTGAACTCTAAAGGTAATAGCAAAGACAGCGGCAAACATGAAGTGTCTTAAATAGCAAAGATAGCAGCAAACAACGTACCACCAAAACCTGTGGAAATTGTGGAATGAGATATGAACTAAGTAATCTTTACGTTCGTCTTTCATTTCAGAATGTTGAAAGTGTCACAAATTACATCATTGAGAAATGGTTTCTTGATCAAAAGAAAGGAAACTACTTAAAGATCCCAAGAAAAATCAATCTAAGGGCAATCAAGAGAAGCCATCCAATAACAACAATATATACATTCATTACAGCAAGATTCCACAAAAGATTCAGCTGAATACCAATTGTATTTTCATACTTTAACAATCAACACCCTTGATCATGGCACCCAAGCCTTTGTTGACATACAAATTGACTCAGGTCAAGTTACTAAAACCATGTCATGTAAAATTGATACTGGTGCAGATGGTAATGTTATTCTTTGGGATGTATATTGACTGCTCCACCCACTCTCATCATATGATTATAAGGACACCTTAGATCTAATTCCATCCAGTACTAATATAGCAGCATTTGGCAGGCATGTGATTGAACAGTATAGTACCTGTGTATTGACACTGTCATATAATGGCAAAGAAAACAAATTGCAAAGAGAACAAAGAAAACAAACTCCATGTTGGTGGTACATCTAGCCCTACTATTTTGGGTTTGCCAACTGAGTACTTGATTGTTTTAGTGGCATTGGATGCTTGGATGGTGAGTTTCATGTTACATTAGATACAGCAGTAATGCCTGTAATACACCCACCTCGCAGAGTTCCTGAAGCACTTCAAGATCCATGAAAGAAAGAACCTGACTTCATAGAGGCACAAGATATTGCCAAAGTTTCATAGCCCACTGATTGGGTTAATTCAATTCTATGCATGACAAAGTCTGACGCTTCACTTAGACTATGGTTAGATCCAAAAGATTTAAATAAAGCAATCAAGCGCCCCCATCTTTGTAATCCGACTATCGAGGAAATACGCCCTAAGTTAAATGGAGCTAAATACTTTTCAATGTTTGATGCTTGGAGTGGTTATTGGGACATCCAGTTTGATCAAGAGAGTTCCCTGTATACCACATTTAATTCTCTACATGGTAGATATTGCTTCCTTAGACTTCCTTTTGGCCTAATATGTGCTCAAGACATTTTTCAGAAGAAAGTCGATGAAGCATTTGATGATCGGCCTGTTGTGACTGGTCACACAGGTTACTACATTCATTGAATTACTATGCTGTTCCTGCAAACAACAGCTATCAATCACCACTTGTCTTCACCTGCGGAATTGCTAAATTCAGGAACCTACCAATCCAATCTGCCTGGTGTTTTAAACCTATCTTATTTCCTAAAGAATACCACAACACTACCACCAAGCTGCAGTACAGAAAGATCTTCAAAATTTTTACTATGACAGATTATCAAGGGAACTTCCTGAAGTATTTCCTGGTGATGACTTCCATATACTTAACCCATTCAACCATCAGTGGGATTCCGGCATGGTAAAAGGTAAAGCAGAAACTCCTAGGTCGTATGTTGTTGATATGTCGACTGAAAGTATGTTGAGACAAAATTGTCGCCACATTTGACTCTCTATGGAGCTGATGATCGAGAATGGTGGTGAAATCCTGAATGCTAACAACAAAGTTCCAAAATTGCCTACACAGAAGAATAGTGATGTCCCAACTTCTCCATCCAACAGCATTCTAGAGACAAGTGAAACACCAAAGCTTTGAAGAGCTACACAAATTTGTAAACACCCTGACAGATTGACTTTCTAACTTTATTTCGTAGGATCATTTAATTCTTATGCATATAAGACTGCCTAAATAGAGATAATTCAAGTTTATTATAGGTTTTAAAGAACAATGATAATAAATTCTTAGTTGCTGAACTTTATGTGAACTTCACTGTTAGAAAAGGAGAGATGTCATGGTATACCTGTGTAGATACTATATATGCCATGTCATTAGCATGTGCACAGTATTTATAAAATATGACCATGGTTATTCTTTTTCACACTATGACACCCCCCCCCCACGGAAGTGACATCGTTGTTTCGAAGTTACTTGTTGGTTTAAACTGCCATCTGGTTTCTATTCCTTCAAATCCATATGGGGTTGAAAGAATAGAGCGACTAATGTCTTGATGACTTGTTAATGATAGTAGATTGAGTTTTTTTTCTTTTCAATTGTAGCCAGAATGTGAAGATGGTAATGACATCTTGTTCTGTGATGCATGTGACGTAGCTGTTCATCAGACTTGCTATGGAGTGCAGAAAGTGCCCCTTGGTAGTTGGGTTTGCAAGCCATGCTCACAACTGTTGATTGACCGTCCATGTTTGCTTTGCTCTACTCGCGGAGGTGCGATGAAGAAGGCCAAAATGAAGTATGTTATGTTGTGTATATTTAGAATTTTCATGTTGTCATGATCATGAATCCAGTTTTGTGTAAGATTCAGATTTGAAGTCGCGGTTATGGTGTCAAGTGTTTGTAAAAGAGGAACAAAAAGACGAAAACATGTATAGAAATCGTATTGACACGGGAGATGTAATATAATCATAAAGAGTTAGTCATATGTATGCATGCCTTTTGTATATAAGTAGGCACACAAGTTATACAGGGAGTCATTAAACATACAGAACACGAACTAGTTAATTTAATACCTTAAAACTAAGTTACCTTTCTTCCTGTTCACCCCGTTCAGGTTCACCAAATCTTGCTGGCTTCTTCCCATTTTGTCCTGATCTTGTCATCACATAATCCGTATTAAAACACCATTCAGTGCTTTTTTTGTGCCTAACTTTCTCTTGCAATTCGTTCACCCTTTCCGTGTCAGACCTTTTTGTTTCTGCATCTGTTGCCTGTTCTTCTTCATCCAGCTTTGAGACCTGCAGAAGATGTCGCCTATGCTATTTGAAAGTGCTACCATCGGGTGTGCAAACATGGTATGGTCACGGCGCTTCATCCAGGTCGTCTACAACAGCTGGTTCCTCTTTCCCTTGTTGGAACATTCGGACAGAATACTTTGGGTGTAAAGATGGTAAGAGGTTTGTTGAGCGGTCATACTATTATTGTTTTTGTTCCAATTTCTTCTGTTCCAAGGCTTTTCATGTTACTTTAAGGTCTTTAAGCTTCGGGAGTAACTTCTCCTTGTGAGTGGGTAAGTCTGTTTTCAGTCTTCAATTCATTAGTAGTTCTGTTGGAGAGCAGAACTGTTCTGCTGGAGAGTTCTGCTGAACAGTTCTGCTGGAGAGCAGTCTGTTGAAAAGGCATGCTTAGTTCATTTAGGTATGGATCCTGCTTGCTCGCTGAAGCTTTTTCAGTAGATTTTTAACAGTGCAGACAGCGCATTTAGCCAAGCCATTTCATTGTGGGTATGCTGGCAATGATGTTTTGTGTATAAATGCCCAAGTTGTGGCAAATCGATGAAACTCATCGGAAGAGTGCTTGGAACTGCTGTCGGAAACTACCCATTTCCGATATGCAATGCCTGGCAAATATTGACTTAATATGTTGAATCACCATCGAGCTCTTTGTATTTGTAAGTTGTGCGATGTCAAAAATGTTGCTATAATACTCTACCACCTGTACATAGTTGGTATTATTCCAAACAAATGAATCAATGACAACCATTTGCCATGGGTGCATGTGTATCCACAATCTTCTCAATATCTTTGTACGTTCCAGGCCAGAATAACACATCACGAGCATGCTCTTTGCTTTTCTGCACACCCATGTGCCAATCTTTGCAAGCATTTCATGCCGTAAGGTTTTTGGAATTATCATTTTCTGTGACTTGTAGGTAATACCATCCACTGAAGTGATCTTGTCTCTATAGCTCCAATACGGATGAACACTTACTGGAACGTGCTTCAGTGAGTCTGGCCACCATCGTTTAACATGCCTCTGAAGCTCTTGCAACTCACTGTCTTCTCTAGTTGCATTTGAATTTCCTCCAGCTTCTCATCTGATGCTGGCATTTGCTTCATTATAGCATCAACATAATCATCATGGGCAAGATCATTGCCCATCACACTGCCGTCACAAGCACCCTCTCTAGACAGGGCATCAGCAACCAAGATGCTCATCCCCATCTTTACAGAACTGTGACGTTCCATCTTTGCAAGTTTATTCCCATTCCCTGCAATAGCATGGGCCCAATGGAGCGATTTCCTCATTATGATCTTGAATGTTATGTGATCTGTTTCAGCTATAAAATCTTGTCCATAGAGGTAATGGTGAAGCTTTTCACACCCAAACACTGGGTTCAAAGCCTCTTTTTTATCTCCACATATGCTTGCCAAGTAGTAAACAATGTCGAGGCGTAAACTGTTGGGTGCCCATTCTGCATAACCACTTGTCCCTAGCCAGTTTATGATACATGTGCTTGTACAACAACTGGCTTGGATAGATTATAGTGTTGCAACACAGGACCTGGAGTTTCTGTGATCATGTTTTGATCTCAGCAAAAGCTTCCTGATGCTTCAGAGTCCACATCCATTGTCAATCTTCTTTGCATACCTCTATTAAACTTGCATTCTTCTGTGGCAGATTAGGTGACTACTGTGATAATTACATGAACATACCCAACTTACACTGGAGCTCTTCTTTGCTCTTTGGAGGACTTGTCTTCTCTATTTCTGCTACTTTGTCTTCATCGGGCTATAAACTGTCTTTGGCAAACATTAAACCAAAGAATTTCACGTCAGTAGAGTATCACTGTATCTTTTATGGGTTGAACTTGATTCCATTCTTTCTGGCCACGGCAAGTGTTAGTCGTAGCCTGTCGTCGTGCTCTTGAATAGTTGACCATGCAACTAAGATAATGTCAACAACAATATATATGCCAGGACAGGCCTGGATAAAATATTTTCTTCCTGGCAGCAAAATGCAAAAAAATTTCCTGGAAAACTAATTCAAAATTTCCTGCCAGATTTTTTTTTAACTCAGAGAACAAGATTATTATCAAAATATTAGAGCAAAATTTCAATAGCCAATGAGCAATTTTGAAGTATATTTTTTAACTATGTTTTTAGTGCAAAGTTTCTTCGAAACTTTGCAGTATTGTGATGAGTGGTGCAAATTCACATCAGTTAGTTAGTCAGTCAGTCATGCAGTCATACAGTCATACAGTCAGTCATAGTGTAAACTTTCCGTGGGGTGTTTGCAGGTATTTCTAGTGAATATTTCTACTAAAATGTTAAACAAATTCGTGAGCATGCACCTCTGTTTTCGTTGAAATTGCCATTGAACACGTGCTGCACTAATGGCGGAATTCATAGGAGTGCAACGTATAACCCACGATCAAAACTTCATTTCCAGAGCTATACACTTGCTAAGCTGCCGTTTTAGACTATAAAACTAAAAATAAGCTATGAGATTTTGCTGTATCAAACGAATAACGATTTAATAGAACGAAACTGCACGGCAATTGGCAATGAGTTGTACTTGTATTCTGTATTTAGCATTGAACTATGAACCCATTATTGTCACAAATAAACATATTCATCCAGTATATTATGGCCAAACGTGCCCTTAAAAGTTGCATCCTAAATGCTATTTTATACCTACAGCAAGCAACAAAAGCGAGAACGATACACCGAACACAATGTAGCTAAAGTTTTCTAGCATTACAATTGCAGACAACGCACGGCAATGTCAGACTTGCATTAATTGTCCCAAATCACATTGCAGAGCGGAAAGTCGCGACTGAAGTCAAGTAAATTCAAGATATTTAGTCGACGATGAATTTTTGCGGAGGTACTGCAGTGTAGCGAACAGACTTACTGTGTAATGAAGACTATAAACAATTGTCGGATTTACTTGTCACTGGTAGAATAGTGCTGCTATGTGTTTCTGAGTTTTTCATAGTAATAGAATCGAAAACTGTGGAGTCTTGTCGTTCAGGACAGTAGATGCTTGGCATTTCTTGCTATCCTGATATATTGCCACAACTGCAGGCTCATACGTTCAAATACTACTCGGAAGTATACAACTTACAAATATAGCTCGCGAATGCCATCACAATTTGGTGTGTAGTGCACACAACAGACATAGACTCATATGCAGCTATCTTGCATGAGTAATACTTAATAGCTGCGATTTAACAGAGTGCAGCGGGTAAACTGCTGTAAAGCTAGGTCTCAGAAACTTTGCACTGTCGTTGAGGTCTCTAGTTTACATTTACATTGTTGAACTCAAAAATAGATTATCGACAAAAACGTTCCTATGAGATATGGAGATATTTCCTGCGAGTAAATTTTTCTGAAAATTTCCTGGCAGCGGTGCTGACATTTTCCAGCCTCATGCCAGGACCCCCTTGAATATTTCATCAATATTCTTTTGAAACGACTCCTGAGCGGAACTTACTCCAAAGGGCATTCTTAAGTAGTGATGTCGACCGTGCAGAGTTTGGAACATAGTTGAGACGAAAAATTCTTTAGATAAAGGTACAGCCCAATAGCCAGGTGTTGCATCCAGTACTGAAAATATTGAGCACCTGACAATTGGGTTGTGATTTGCTCAAGGGGTGTCATCTTATAATGCTCCCTATTTATTGCCTTATCGAGGTCCCGTGGGTCGAAGCATATTCGCACATCACAATTGGGTTTAGTCACCACCATCATAGAGAGAGTTTACTCATTTTTTTGGTTCATCAACCTGGGTTGTAACATTTAACTTCTCCACTCTGTCTAATGCTGCTTTAAATCTCTTTCTCAAGGCCATGGGTACCTTCCTATTTGCATGCACTATTGGCTGTACTTCTTGCTTCAACTGTATGGAATATTCCCCTGATATGCAGCCTTACCCCTTAAAGACATTTTCAAGCTCATTTAATAATTGGCCAGTCTGTGTTTTGTTCTCCAAATGTACCACCAATACAATTTTAATTAGAGCCAAATTCTAGAACTCTGCTAGGTGAGTAGTGCTTCTGTACCTTACCTGAGGTGACTACGATGGAGCACTTTAATCCTATTTCCTTCATATGCTCAAGTCTTTTTGGGTCTTTCCCAAGTCCTTTCTATAGCACTATTGACATTACATTTACTTCCACCCCTGTGTCCAGTGTTACATTTACGGTATAGAAAGTTTTGATCACAAGATTTACTAATAAATTGCCTCGTTCGTCATGATTGATTGCTCCAACAAAAAGCGATTGTTCTCAAGTTTGGGTTATTGATTTTCTGTTGCAAATCATTCACACCCTGATTTCTCAATTCCTGGCAATTGGTAATGTTTTATTTAGGCCAAGCGTATCAGCCTGTAGAAGCTTCTTTATTACTTGGGGATTGTTTTTTCTGCATACGATTCTGTCTCATATCATTTCACTTGTTAGATCTCCATACGCACAATCGTTAGCCAACCGTTTGAGTTCTGTTATGTCTTGATCAATAGTTTTGCCATTACTTTGATTTTGTGTGTTAAATTTGTATTGTATAACTTACATTTTGTTTAGGGTTGCAGTATGCTTTGTATTTCTCAAATAAAACCTTGATTTTATCTGTTTCTGCTGACGTTAGTGTCCAAGTGGTATAAATATCTTTCCCACTTTGTCCTACATCCAACAGGGAAATACCAACTTTGTTATTTTTCATCCTTTTCAGATAAGGGGCCCTAAGGCTTAAACACACCATTTGTTTCCATCGCTTCCAA
This sequence comes from Phenganax marumi, assembly GCA_025400095.1. Taxonomy (NCBI): domain Eukaryota; kingdom Metazoa; phylum Cnidaria; class Anthozoa; order Malacalcyonacea; family Clavulariidae; genus Phenganax; species Phenganax marumi. Next base: position 3,314 of record JAODVM010115533.1, on the reverse strand, counting down.
TATTGTCATTCTCAAAATCAAGCTTGTTTATTCCAACTGGTTTAGAGGCCATTTTAAGTTATTTTCTTCTAGTTCTTTGAAACTCTTGGTACCGTGTCTTGTTCTGTATCTTTAATGAATCCCTATCCAACTTGTGTATCTACTTATTTATATACAAAATGCATGCATATGTATGACTAATTTTGAATATATTGCAAAGATGAAAGGAAAATGTTCCAATTTGTCACTGGGACAAGTTGCTGGAAACGAGACCGATTTAGGCGCTGCAAATAACTTTTGTGTTTTCTATTTGTGGAAAAGACCTGATTGGATTTACAGTAATTGCAGCTAAAAGAGTGAAGATTTTTCTGGAAATCCATGACATTCAAAATTTGAGTGCTTACTATAATACAAATATATAGAATCCAAAATGAATGTATGTATTAGTTTTCAGAGTAAGACAATCACTATAGACTAATTCTACCTTGGAAAAGGTTAAAGAGATAGCCATTAATGCTGTGCTGCTGATGGGATACACATGTCTCCTTCAAAGTTTCCTTAAACAAGTAAAATCATGTGACGTTATACACAGTTCTTTACTTAGTGTTGTTTTGCAATTATTATTTTGTTAAATTATTTAGGGGTGTGTGGGGTTGGGTACACATGAGTTGTGCACTCTGGATTCCTGAGGTTAGAATTGGAAATGCAGAGAAAATGGAACCCATTACAAGAATTGAAGCTATTACAGTAAGCCTGAACTAAATGTTGTTTACAGCTAGTCTCTACATGGGTCTGTTTTTGCCCACTGCATTGCTGCAGTCATTAGAACAAGTACCTTTAACTGGTGAAGCTGTGGGTGCATTTCTCAGTAGAAACTTAACTTTCCAAGTGAAAGGAGTGTGTCAACTACTTTGCTGAGTGTATACGTTTAAGTATGTGTATTAGTCTATACATTAAAGAAGGAATTGTGGATGGTTATGTAACTCAGCTCATACTTTCACTTGCCCATATCTAAGCCGTTCATCCAAGTCATATTGGATAAGGATAAAACAATCCAAAGCCCTTATAAAACCTTTCATCCAGAGAAATTTAAAAGGCTTTCGAAGGAATCATGGAGAGGTGCTTCTTTTCAATATGCTCATAAAACATTATAGTGCAACTGTTAACGACCACAAACGTCATGAATTCTTCACTTTAATGATACAAGTACGAAACTTTGCCAGCTTCCTACTATGCCCAGAAATAAAAAAAATTGATATGGGGCCAGCGCAAATTATTAATCCATACTGAGCTCTGCGCATGACTTCTTTTATGACGTCATCGGTAGTTGTCGAAACTAAAATTCAGTTATGCAACAATTTGACTAAGTACTCTTACAGAGCTGCTAAAGAGCACAAAAAAAGTGTATTACAACTTTTGTTTTCAAACTATACTTTCTGAGATACTGCAATTCAAATTTTGTTATAAATGCTGAGTCAGCATTCTTGTTTATTTATATACTTTAGCATTTAATGGTTATTCACTACCTTTTTCAGAATATTGACTGTTTTCTTAGTTTAAATAAACTAAAAATGTTATGTGGCAAGAACAATAACGTGGGATTTGAAATTTAAGAAAAACATTGTCGAAATTTTATTTCTATTGTCAAACAATTAAACTAGACAATTTCCTTCATTTCAAGATGGCTGCTGCATTTTACACTTATATTCTTTTAAGGTAAGTAAAATTTGCTTAAATATTCAACGAGGAAGTATGTGTTGTCCCTTTTTCCTGACATTTTACCCCAATATCGCTTTGCAATACAAGATAAAACGAATAAATTCTGTAATACAGCACAAATATGCCTCATAATTGATAATGAGAATGTTTATTCTTTTGTGGATGGAAGTTTCCGGCAGAAACTATATACATTTTTAGACATAACAGAAGCTGATTTCACCAGAACGTGATTTCGTTTGAAATTCAAAATTTTTTCAGTTAAATTCGATTCTAGATATCGAAAGTAATTTTAATATATCGCGAAAAAGACTTTTGGGGTTAAACAATTGAGTTTGCATATATCTGCAATAATTTATACCATTATTTAGCCATTTGGTTGATTTTGGACATGGTTATTAAAATTGAATCACTATGGACTGGAAGCGATGTTTAATTTGCCAACAAGACACTGCAGAACGTCTACAATGTCCGTTGAATTCGAAAAGAAACGATGCCGGTGTTGGATACGCCTCGTTTGTGAGCAATCTGCAGGAATTTGTTAAAATTGATATGTTACCAGTTAATTTGAATATGGAATGTCTCAACGAAGGCCACGGGATAGAAAAAACGCTGAAAGAACACCAAGCATCTTGGCATAAGACATGTCGAGATCTCTTCAACAATACGAAGTTACAACGTGCACAGAAAAGAAGCCTATATGAGGAGCAGCCCGAAGGACACCAGACAATAGAAGAAGAAAGATCAAGTCCAATTAAAGCCAGAAGGTCAAGCTGCCCAGCAAGCCAGTCCATCGGCAAAAACGAATGCATATTCTGTGATAAACCTGATACAACGTTAAATCTTCGTACAGCCTCTACGCTTGAGATAGACCGAAGAGTGAGAGAATGTGCTGTTCTGTTGAACGACGGAAAACTTATAGCCAAACTATCGAGTCGGAATATGGTGGCAATGGAAGCAAAGTATCACGCTAAGTGTCTTGTTTCTCTGTACAATTGAGCAAGGCCACTAAAAACTAGCACTGCAAAGAATATCAAATGTTCAGGACCAGATCTTGATGAACTAGCATTTGCTGAACTGATTGCCCATATAGAAGAACGACTGGAGTCTGAAGATTTAGCTTTACTGAAAATGACTGAGTTGACGAACTATTTTCGTAAGAAACTAGAGATATTAGGAGTTGAATGTCCATCGATTAACACCACCAGATTAAAGGAAAGAATCCTGGCAGTTTATCCTGATCTTACTGGTCAGAGTCAAGGGAGGGATACCATACTTATATTGAAGCATGAAATTGGAGATGCTGTTAAAAGAGCAAAGGAGAAAGATTCAGAAGCATGGCATTTGGCGAAGGCAGCTATGATCATAAGAAGAGATATATCTCAAACAAAAAACTCGTTCAACGGAACATTTTCTGGAAAAAGCCAGACGGATTCCGTTCCTGCTTCTCTCAAGGTTCTCACGGATATGATACTAAGAGGTGCCACTGTTAAAAAAGAACCTATTGAAAGAGATTCGAATCAAGCCTGTTTAACCATCTCTCAGCTCATTGTATTTAACAGCATTTCACGTGAACATGGTACAGCTTCAAGGTCTCGTCACACAAGAGCAAAAGAATG
>JAODVM010115422.1:0-15819 GCA_025400095.1 Phenganax marumi | reverse complement strand
GAAAACTGTGGAGTCTTGCCGTTCAGGACAGTAGATTCTTGGCATTTCGTGCTATCCTGATATATTGCCACAACTGCAAGCTCGTACATTCAAATACTACTCGGAAATATACAACTTACAAATATAAATCGCGAACGCCATCGCAATTTGGTGTGCAGTGTGCACAACAGACATAGACTCATATGCAGCTATCTTGCTTTAGTAATGCTTAATAGCCACGATTTGACAGAGTGTAGCGGTTAAACTTCTGTAAAGCTAGGTCTCAGAAACTTTGCACTGTCCTTGAGGTTTCTAGTTTCATTACTAACATCAACATTTGGTTTAATACAATTGCCCATTTATTAAAACATAACACCTCATCATTTTTTCATCTCACGTTTTAATCTCATATTTTCTACAAAGTCTTTGTTCATGGATGATGAGTTTCACTTTTGCATTTTTTAGATTTGTTTTTTTGTCTTCTAGTTTTTCTAATTTTTGTCTTATTTTTTTCAATCATCTTACCACTTGTTGGGAAATGAAACGTCGCTCGAGTGGAGTCAGGCAACTGAAATCGAATTTCATATTGCTAACAACTCAGAAACAAACACAACAAACTTCTTTATAACCAACAGAAACGATATCAGTCGAACTACAACTATAAGACCAATACAGATTAACAAATAAATTTGAAATCAGACTATCACATTTCTCATAAAATGGCTCGTTTAATCATAGTTTATTAGTTTCGTTTACTATCTTGTTGTGAACAATGTCTCTTTGTACACCATCCAACCCCCACAACGTTGTTAATAAGTTTAATGTTAAAGGATCCTCGATCTTTAGCTCTTCCACTAATGATTCTAATCCTCTATTAATTCGTTGTTTCATTTGACCGTTTGGACGTATACATCTTTTCTTACAATCCGCTTTATTCGACATTTCTATTTTTATATTGTTTTTGCTAAAATAATTTAAAGTTTTTGACCCCTTACCATATAAAATGAATTTTTCTTTTTTATATTGTCGTGGTTTTAGTTCTTCTAATTTATTAGCCAATTGTTCATGGCTCATCGAATTAACTTTTTAACTACAGCATCTTCTTGCTCGACTCTTAGGATGCCCATGATGGTGTTCTTCACATGTGTTCGATTTAAATCCTTCACACGCTTATCTTGCTCCATGATGTAGTTTAATCTGTTCATTGCAGATGCTTTTTCATCATCTATCATGGTCAGGTAGTTTTGTCTATCTTTTTCTGTTATTCTTATTAACACTTTGTTTTTCTCAGCATATTTATAAATCAAGCCGTTGTGTTGTTCATATGAATTCATTTTATTATATGGTTCTTGTACATAAATGGTTTTTTGTATAGTAGTATTATAAGTTCAAACACCTTTAATAAGCGCCGGGTCTGCGTTTTGCTTGACAGCTCATTTGCATAAACGTGGGCGGCGCGTAAATCGCCACCTGTGAACTCATTTCTTATTCATGAGCAAAATAGCGCTAAAGTATATTTTACTATTAGTTTAATTGACAGCTCATTAATTATTAATAAGCTAAATACCTCAAATCAGTGCCTCTATGCTCCAGGGGCGTTTAATAGAGTGAAATTTAGTATATTTTACTATTGTGAGTTTGAATACTTCTAATAAGCGCCGTGGGCACTCATCAAACTAAAAAAATGCTAAGTCAGCAAAAAGTGACAGGGCCAGAACAGCCCTTTGCATACTACTATCATGCCTCCTGATTGTGTTTTATATGCAGATTTTTTGGCTCAATGTAAGTAATAGGTTAATGCTTGTATTCATTCTCCAAACACTGCAGTTTTGATTGTTTTTGAAAATCTCACACATGGCATTTGTTTTAAATTGCACTCAAACACGTGCTATTAAACCTGAACAAATTGTCATGTCAAAAATTGGGAAAAAGATAAAGTGAACAATAATTCGTCATGTGCTCGGCGGTGTCCGATATTTCTGTAATGTTGCGACGAGGTAAGACCAGACGATGACTGGTGGTGCCAGACATTCATAGTTGCTGAATAATATTAATTTTGTTTGTTTTAGCTCGCTATTCCAGACTTAGTAGAGGCATGTCAGGATGCAGATATATTGATTTTTGTGCTTCCACATAATGTAAGTGTATTCTTTGAGAAAACATTCCCGAGACATGGCAATTTATTGTTACCTCAGTTGCTTGCTTTGTCTTAAAGAATATTTAACAACACCTATAATACATTTTGGAGCATGTTTGTATTTTGTTAGTAAATAAAATCTTGCGAAAGAAAAATGCAAAATCTGTGGAGTGTCAGCCATGTTGAATATTCATGCAATATATAAATATGCATCAAAAGCAGGGTTTAACGAAGTTTTATCTTCACATTCGGTTTTATAAGATTAAATGTGTCAATACTCTAAATACCTCTGTCTCAATATCATCGCTCTCGGGAGTAAACTAGTTGGATCATGGTATCCCTGCTTGTGTGTCATGAAAACTGCATTGAATAAGTTCAAATTAATATGCAAGGTAGCAAATTTTTTTCATTTCAAAAAAACCCTCGTACTTGAAAACCCGGTCAAGTTCTCTATCTCAGACTTTAAATGTTACATATTGAACTACCCATAAGCTATAATTATGTGCTTCCCTAGTAAACTGTAGCATTTCTGCTGTAACTTTGTATTGACCAATGTAAATTGATTTTGACTTTACCTTTTTCAAAGTTTATAAGAAAAGTATGTCAGTCTCTTAAAGGCAACATAAAGAAAAGTGCTGTTGGCATTTCATTGATTAAGGTAATTTTAAACTTGCTAGGTAATTTTAAACTTTCTGCATTGTGTAGGGGTGTATGTGTTTGTGTAATATGCGAGTTTCAATGTCGTAACATTCGACTTATTATCTTTTTTGCTATTTTTGAAATTTTTGAACAAATTCTAAATTATGCTTCAATGTTACTGTAGCTTTATTAGGACTTTGCAAAATTTATCAAAAATATATTATAATCAATTCATATGTATTATAATTTATTAAAAATTATTATAATTTAATTAGAATTTACAATGTCAAAATTTATCGGAAGTTATCACACCTTAATGCGGTACTCCAGTCCCAAAACAAGTTGAATTTAAATGAAACATCTTACCTTCAGTAGATTGTTGCTTAAGTATTTCAGTCTAAATATTTATAATAAAGGAGAAACAGCTCATCAAAGTTCGCAAAACTTACAATTTCGGGTGCCATCTTGTTCTTTCCTGTGTAGGCACGAGTTTCGGTCAGCGCCATGTTTTGTGACATCAGTGCGTGTTTTGGAGCTGTTTTGCATTATTTTCATTAGTGTTTTATACAGAGTTCACAATGAATGACCATTCTTCAAAATTGTTGTGCAAACATTTGTCAGGTGCAAGTAATCCAGTTCATCAGGTGAGAGTTTAGATGATTTTCACAGAGATATTTAACAAGTGGGCATAGTCTTGGGCTGTCAGTTCGAACCAAGACAACATTGCTACAACACAAGTGACCAGTCTTCTGACATAGGAAGTAAAGAAAATATGTTGAATGATGAAGAGGATTCTCTCGTTTGGTTGAGACACAAAGCTTGGAAAACCATCACACTTGATACTCTTTGTTGATGAATTGAATTATGTTGTCGCTGAAAAGTTCTATGCCAGCAAACTCTTCAAGTCTTTATTATTGTTAGGTGAGCACTGTCAGATAATGGATGAGGAGGACAAATGTCTTTGTTGTCTTGAGATTGAACAAGTCACAACCAAAAATGATGACGATTTTGAGTATACAAAATGTGCAGCACCTTTGAAATGTATAACAGATAATTCTGGTTTTCACACAGTCTATTCAGATTGATGGGTGCTGCAACCTGCATGGTTTTGGTACAAGCAGTAGTATGGAAGCAGGGCCTGTCAAGGTCCTGAACACAAAATGCAGATGCATGTGACATGCACGCAGTTAGGGAGGTGATGTCAGAGTTTTAGGAAACGAAATTCAAGGTGCTTCTCGATCTTGTGCTGTAAGTTGCATTCGAGCGCACTTTCCACCACCAGGCAAAGAAGACAATTTTTATTTCACTGGATTTTGCTTTGCTGATGAATAGCTTTATTGTTATGGGATAAAAATGTGAGTTAAATATCTGTTTCTCAATTGTTTTGCTTGACATCCGTGACTTGTGTCGTTGAATAACTTCCTGTTTTGGGGTCTTTGAAGATGATAATATGCATTTGGCTTGAACAGCAGGCTTGTATTTAAGCCTCTTGCCTTGTTTACATAACATCACATCCTACCTCATACCTTCTACATATTTGCTGGATTTAAGAGTGTTAGTTTCCTTGGCCACCCAGTTCTTTCCCTGCTTTGAGCAAGCTACATTACAGTGCTTCTCACCTTGGTTAGCCGCCTTCTTCACTGCTGCCTGTTCTCGGTTGACTTTTGAATTATGATCTAAAATGGCTAGCTGGGTTAGAGCTACCATCCTGTCATAACAAAAATGCTCTCGCTTATGGACACATTTTGTCATTAAGGAATGGTAGGATCGTAACTTGCCAGTGTGAGGGAATTCAATCAGTTTGCCAATGTCCTTCAACAGATTCTGGTTGGTAATGTAGCTTCTTCTAAGGCAACATGTCAAGGAGAACCAGCTGTAAGCAATTTTGTACTTCGTTGTCTTCATTGACTCAATGTTGGGTGTGCACATCTCTTAAAAAAAGTAAAACTGGGTGAAGTCTTCCAGCTGTGTTTCCCAGTGATATGAAACAATAGAGACAACCATTTCTCCCTTAGCAAATCAGCATTCTTGTCACAAGTTGCTGCAGACTACCACAAATGATTAGAGATACTTTGAATACATGGTATCAAATCTTCACACTCTTTCTTTTTTGCTTTTTTCATTAATTTGTTTGTTATCAATTTACTCAAGTGTCACACATCATACCGATGGGCAATGTGGGCGTAGTTAGTCCTCTTGTGATGAGTGGCGAAAATTCACACGAGTCAGTCATACAGTCAGTCAGTCATGCAGTTATAGTGTGAACTTTCTGGGGGGTGTTTGCATGTATTTCCCATGCATATTTCTACTAAACTGTTAAACCAATTCATGAGCACGCGCCTGCCCCCATTTTCGCAGAAATTGCCATCAAACGTGTGCTTTGCGGCCAAATATTAAATATTTTTGCCGGCACTAATGGTGGAAGTCGTAGGAGTGCGATATATAACCGGTGATCAAAACTTTATTTCCACTGCTACATACTTGCTCAGCTGCTGTTTTAAACTATGAAACTAAAAGTCAGCTTTTAGATTGTGCTGTCTCCTACGAATCACCATTTAATAGAGCGAAAATTCACGGCAATCAGCAATGAGTTGTACTTGCACTCTGTATGCAACATTGAGCTATTAACCAATTATTGTCATAAATAAACACTGAAAGTTACAAATTCTTGGCCTTTCTCGCCATCCTAAATACTATCTTATACATACAGCAAGAAAGAAATGCCAGTACTATACACCGAACGCAACGTTACAACCGATAAGTCCGCAGTTACAGGTATAAAATGAAAATTCACAACTAAAGCTTATTAGCATTAAAATTCCAGACAACGTGCAGCAGTGTAGACTTGCATTAATTGTCCCAAATCACATATCGGCTGGACATTTGAGGCTAATTTGATGGAACGGAAATTTGCGACTGAAGTCAAGGAAATTCAAGATATTTGGAGAGATTATTCGAGTGCTAAAACATGGTACTCGGCGATGAATTGTTGCGGAGGTACTGCAGTGTAGATAAGACACTTGCTTTGTGATGAAGACTTTAGACAATCATTGGAAAGTTTACATTTACTTGTCGCTGGTAGAATACTGGTGCTACTGTATGTGTTTCTGAGTTTTTCATTGTAATAGAATATAAAATTGTAGAGTCTTGCCATTCAGGACAGATTCTTGGCATTTCTTGCTATCCTGGTGTATTGACACAACTGTAATCTTGTACATTCATATACTCCTCGGAGATCGCGGTGATGCTATCCCAATTCGATGTACAGTGTATTGTACTGTAGTGCTGTATAAGTGCACACCAGACATAAACTCACACGGAGCTATCTTGTAGCTGCGATCTGACGAGTATAGCGGGTAGACTGTTGTAAAGATCTCAGAAACTTTGCACTGTCCTTGAGGTCTCTAGTGTTTGCTGTTATTGTTGCATGACCATTTGGTGTTAGACACCAGATGGGAATCCTCTTTCTGATAATGGAATCCAGTGCTCTTTTACAACCTCCCTTTACTTGCACTACACTCAATTCCATTATCAAACTGGTTTTTTCATCCATAATAGTGTAGGTACAATATGTAGCTGAGTGCCCAGGACCATCACACCATCCATCACCACATACATTAACACTATTGTTTTGCTTCATCTGCTTCACAACTGTGGTCTGAGTTATAACCACTGACCTATAAGTAACCTGAACTGAGCGCTCCATTATGTTTTTACTGGCGGAAAGCGTCCGCACGATGCTGACGCAATATAGGTCCTGCCGCTCATGCGAAACTTTACTGACCCGCAGTTACAAAAGGCTCAAAAATCTGCTTCGTTTGAGATATTGTGTTTGGAAAATTTTTTGTGGAAAAAACTTACATTTTACAGCTTTGCAGATCATGTGTGTTACAGTTTAAATATCTCTATGGTGACTGTGTGATGATTTGAACAAATTATTAGCTGTTCTGGACTTCAAGAGGGAAAAGGCAATAAAATTGGTCACGTCTGTAGCATTGAAATTGAGCGAACAAATTGTGAAAATATACGCTATGAAAAAGAGCTCCAAAAGAGATATGTTTGCACACATGATGACTTATGTTTAATATGAGGTTTGAAGGCTTGTGAGGATATGTGAAGTTACGGATGATGAGCAGGAAGCATTTTAATCGCTCAATCATAAATTTTATATGGTAGTTACTTTTATAACTTTTAGGGCGCATGGTACAACTGCATATACAACTTCTTGTACGAGCTACAAGCATATGCACTGTCGAAAAACACATATTTATCATTTCACAAGGCATAACACCATTGCCAAGAAATAATCCAAAGAAATTGTCATAGTATTGTACTGTAAATTTTCTGTATTATGTCCGATTCCTATGGGGCGATTATAATTTATGCGTAGAGAATGGACGTTGAACCTGATTAGAATATTTGTATATATGCGGTGGTTCTTATGCCACAAGACATTCAAACGCTTTGAAATAAAAGGATAGTTACACTATGCTTAACCGAAGGAAGAAATAAAAGTCGATATTATGACATGGTGTCAGGAGTGGGATATAGTTTAAATTAGCGAGTTCGTCCTCGACGTTTAAAACAGACAAGCACTCGCACAAATCCATACAATATGGCAGACAGATTTAAGCCTCCAGATATGGACTGGAGCAGTCCAGGCGACATGCATAAGAGATTCAAGATATTCCAACAGAACTGTGAACTAATTTTTGACGGACCATTAGACGATTTAGCGGAAGATAAAAAAGTCCGAATGCTGCTGCTTTAGGCTGGCGACAAGGGACTTGAAATTTATAACGCTGTGGTGTGGAGTGATGAGCGTGACAAGCTCAAGATAAAACCGGTAATGTTGGCTCTAGAAACCTACACGAAGCCTCAAAGCAACCAGATACTGGCCAGATATCAACTTCGATGTCTCAAACAAGGAGATATGCCGCTCGAAGAGTTTGTAATAAAAGCACGTTTGCTTATCGAGGATGGAGGTTGCATTTCAGCAGTACGAGACAGTACACTAAGAGACACATTGGTGTTTGGCGTCAAATCTGACAAGGTGCGAAAGGATTCGATAGCGTTAGGAAATACCCTAACATTTAGGCAAGTGTACGATCTTGCTAAAATTGAGGAGAGTACAGCAGCTCAAATGGAAATCATATCTCATGGGGAAAACAGTCCTGAACTTTACACACTTCAGCGACACGCAAAAGAAACAGAATCGTTCCCAAGTCAGTATTCTCGTGACGAAAATTCAGCCAGTCGATCTACGAGTAGGAAACCTCGCCATTTTCAATTCAAGTTCAAGGGCTGTTTCAGATGTGGCAATACTCACGACAAATCCAAGAAATGTCCGGCGCGAAATTCTAACTGTAATCATTGCGGAAAAGTTGGCCATTATGCAAGGGTGTGTATGAAGCAACGTCTCCAAAAAGTCCATTCGATTGTGAACAGTCCAGGTTATGAAGGCCAGGACATGTACCTAGAAGAAGGCAACTACGCCGAAGGCCCATATAATGTTCTACATCACAACGAAGAAGGCTTGAGTGATATAGAGCCAGTTAACATTTTTTGGGGGGACAGTCTCTGCAAACGTGAATAATGTAGAGTTTAACGCACATCCAGAGAAGATATATGCCACCGTAAGGATCAATGATCTACACAATATCAAACTAAAAGTGGATACAGGAGCAGATGCTTGCGTAATTACTACAACCGACCTACAGAATTTTCCTTTTGCCATTGACATCCAACCATGCACCAACGTTTTGAAAGGGTATGGAGGCTCGGAAATAGAGAACATTGGACCAGCCTCGTTTAAAGTCTCCTTCAAAAGAAGATCAATCACTACAAAGTTCAACATAGTAGAAGCATCAGGAAGTCCATCCATGTTGGGATGCTGACAGAGCCAGGAATTAGGCATAATTACCGCAAATATTGATGAACTGAAAACCACTACAACAGTTCGAAGCCCCTCAACCAAACCCCCTGATTTGCAAGCCCCCACAAAAGAAAGTCCAATTAAGAAGTCAACTATCTTAACCGAGTTCCCAGGACTGCTTTGATAAATTAGGACGCTTTCCAGGTGACAAATATCATATTCAATCGATAATCCCATCCCAGTTATCCATCCACCCCGCACCGTTCCTGTACACATATTACCACTGTACAAAGCAGAGCTAGATAGAATGATCACAGAAGATGTCATTACCAAGGTAGAAGAACCGACCGACTGGGTCAACTTGATTGTATGCAACATCAAAGAAACCCCAAAAGGAGAAAAGAAGGTACTTCTTTGCCTTGACCCTAAAGACCTAAACAAAAACATTCGACGAGAACATTATTATACCACAAGTACTGATGAACTCCTACCTCTGCTACATGGCAAGAAATTTTTTTCTGTCGTGGACACGAAGAAAGGATACTGGCATGTGGAACTGGATGATGAATCCAGTTTCCTATGTACCTTTAATACCCCCTTCGGGAGGTATAGATTTAAGAGATTGCCATTCGGGGTAATTCTCTCACAAGACATCTTTCAACGCAAGTTAGATGAAGTTTACAATGGCATTCCAAATGTGATGGGAATAGCTGACGACATCGTAGTGTGTGGCAGTACCGAATCAGAACATGATCATGCTTTCATTGAGATGCTTGAAGCTACCCGTGCAAACAACGTCAGTCTGAACTCGGAAAAATTACAGTTCAGGCAGTCGAAAGTTAATTTCTTTGGTCATACTCTGTCAGACAAAGGAATCCAACCAGACGAAGATAAGTTGCAATCTATTTACAACATGAAGGCTCCATCAAATGTCAAAGAGCTCCAGACCCTCCTTGGCATGATAACATACCTCAACCGTTATTCCTCCAGGCTGGCCAGCTTGACGGCGCCATTGAGGGGCTAACAAAGCAGCATACCCATTTTAAATGGGAGTCCTTTCACCAACAAGCACTAGACCGCATCAAGGAAGAACTTTGTTCTGCGAAGATCCTATCTTATTACGATCCATGTCCAACAACGCCAACAATTTTGCAGTGTGATGCAAGCCAAACAGGAATTGGTGCTTGGATTAGACAGGTGGACCCCCAAGGGAATGAGAACATCGTTGCTATGGCTTCCCGTTCTCTGACTGTAACAGAAAAGAGGTATTCAAACATTGAACGTGAATGCCTTGCCGTCCTGTACGGTTTGGAGAAATTTGAATACTACTTGTTGGGTCGAGAAGTAACCATAGAAACCGATCACTCTCCTCTGGAGCAGATATTCAAGAAGAACCTTGCTGAAGCTCCGACCCGTCTTCAGAGAATATTATTAAGATGTTTACGATTCAACGTTAAGGTGACATATAAACCAGGAAAATTTATCCCTGTAGCAGATACTCTGTCGCGATTGAGTATTGAGGAGAAAGCGCACAGTGACGTAAGTCTTCCCCCAGAATGCTGTATTCATTTCATAACCGGCCCAGTGGACTTAGCAGCAGTAAAGCTAGCGACCTCTAAGGATGCCATCATGAATTTACTCAAAGAGGTAATTTTCAATGGATGGCCACCTTGCAGAAAGAATTGCCCCCAAGAACTATGGGATTTTTGGAATTTCAGATGTGATCTCGTAGTAGAGGATGGCCTTATCTTAAAAGGTAGTAGAATTGTAATTCCGAAATCAATGAGAAACCAAATCCTTGAAACAATTCATGTGGGACACCAAGGCGAGACTAAATGCATCTTGCTGGCTAGAGAGTCAGTATTCTGGCCAGGAATTTCCAACGACATCAGGCGGATGGTCAAGGACTGTAGACCATGTAATCACCATCACCCTATCCAGCTCCAGGTTACCATTTATGCATTCAGATCTCCCCACTCGCCCATGGGAAAAGCTCGGCACAGATATTTTTGAGTTCGGCAAGAAGAAGTATTTGATGATCGTCGATTATTATTCTAGATTCCCTGTCATAAGACTTCTCAATGATATGACCGCCAACACCATCTGTAATCATTTTACGACTGTCTTAGCTGAATATGGTCTGCCAGCGAGAATTATCTCTGATTTTGGATCACAATACCTGAGCGATATATTCAACGAGATGTGCAAGCAAAGTGGAATCATCTTACAGTTCAGCTCCCCATACTACCATCAAGCGAATAGTCTAGCGGAGAAGGCTATTGGAACGTGCAAGTCTGTCCTGAAGAAAGTAGCTGAGAAAGACGAATGCCCACACGCTGCCATATGGATGTATCGCACCACTCCATTAGACAGTCAACTGCCATCCCCCTTTGAATTACTGTTTGGGCGAAAACCTCAGACTATGCTCCCGTGTTCCAGAAGTATCTTGAAGTCCAAACATCCACAAGATGAAATTCACCAAGAGGCAAATCAGCAACGCCAGAGGAAGCAAGCTGATTTCTATAACAAGAAAACTGGCAATGACCAAAGAATCTTAAGGGATAAGGAACCTGTATTTGTTAGAGACACCTTGAGTAGTAGGTGGAGGCCAGCTGTTGTATTGAATAGACCTCAGCCTGTGGAACGTCCTAGAACTTATTCAGTGGATATAGGAGGAAAAATATACCAGAGGACTAGAGAGCAACTTAAACCAAGAAATTCCCCTCAGATCCAAAGCTACTTGTCCACACTGATGGAAAGCCCTCCACAGATTGAGAGCTACTCACTTCCACCTTCAACGACAGTAACTGAGCCCCTAATAAATATGCCATCTTCGACAGAAATAGAGGAATATTCGAAATCACCTATAAGAGTACCACCACCCCAAAGTCCCATATCCACCACTGTTATTGATATGGAAAGAAAAGTTCCTGCTTATCAGCCAAGGGTTCAGATCACCAGAGCAGGACGAGTTACAAGCATACCAGCTAAGTATAAAGATTAATGTTTTAAAATAAGAACAAATAAATAGCAAAAACATTGCAAACGAACAAGCGATCGTTATTCATTGTTAATATAGAAGGGGGGATGTCATAGGATTGTATTGTAAATTTCTGTATTATGTCCGATTCCTATGGGGCGATTATAATAAGAAATAAAAGTCGATTTATGACAATAATAAAGAAATAGAAGTTGTTCCATCCGCAAAATTGTTAGCCGGCCTGTCGGTTTCCAGTGATCTCAAATGGAACACACACATGGAGAACGTATGCAAAAAAGTCTCATCTCGTTTATACTTCCTGAGACAATTGAAACGAGCAAAGTTACCACCAAAGGATCTTCTCTTATTTTATACCACTTGTATTCGGCCAGTTGTCGAATACGCGTGCGAGGTATTCCACGACTCTCTCCCAAAATACCTTTCTGATGATCTCGAGAAACTTCAGAAGAGGGCGTGTAAAATAATCCATCCATCCAGGACAGTCTTACGAGAGTGCGCTCAGCGAGCTGGATCTTATGCCACTTGCCGAGTGAAGACAAAACCTTACAAACAAACTTTACGAAAATATTGCCAAGAACCCTGAAAATAAACTTCACCAACTGTTGCGCCCCCGAAACTGTTCCCAGACATCTCTAAGAGTGAGGAGAAAATTTCAAGTCCCCAATTTTAAGACAATTAGATTTGAAAATGATTTTATCACATATAATTCCCGTAATTACATAGAATAACTCATGTGAATAATAACCTTAATTAATGTAAATATTTTGCATGCTATTTTATAATCTTAGACTTTCTTTTATATTACGTCTCTAATCAGTGTAAACTTAACGTCTGTAATCAGTGTGAACTTTTCTGAATTTTTATTTGCCAGATTGAATTTGATGCCCTTGATGATGATTTATTTGTTAGAAAATGTGTTGACCCTTCTGTTGATCAAATCTGTTGATCTGTTGACGATTTTTTAAAAACTATCTGCTGGGGGCGGGAGTTTTATTTTAAAGCTAGGAACACGTACATAACTTCTTATTTAGTGCAGAAAATCCTTCATAAAAATAGGATCTTTCGAAATTACCATGTTGTTAATTTGAATCGCTTAGCATTAAACTATCGATAAAAATTGATTTAGGAGCATCAAATATTACGCTACTGTCCTACGACAATATGCTATAGCTGAACGTATCCTTTACTTTGGAATTGATTTGTGAGATACAATTGTGCTTCGCCACCAAAGGCAGCATTACTACCCTAAGTAGGTAACCCCTCCATATAGCGTTCAAAGGATGCCGACAACGACGTCACAATAGGATAACATAAACGAAGCACGTGCACAGCGTTCGTAACGGATGTTACACAATAGGTTAACATCATCAAGCACGTGCGCAGCGTTCGTAACGGACACGCTAATAGCGAGTTTAAGCAAGCGGCGTTTTTGACAACACGGACGTCGACCGGAAAGAAAGTTGACGTTTTCCACCAATCACCGTGCTTGACCCAGTCTTTTGACGTTTCTCATGCCGTCCGTGTTCTCAAAAACGTCGCTTGCTTAAACTCGCTATTAGTGGAGATATGGTTTGTTGACTTTACTAAACTCTTTTGTTCTGTCTTTGTGTTCATGTCTGTGCAAAGTGTACGGTGAAGACATAATCATTGGACATGCGATTTAAACACCTGACCAAAAGCTTCGGTTCTTCATCATGTTAATGCACACTGAAAACAAAGTTTTGGTGCAAAGAAGTTATCACAAAAGTAGTAGCTTCTGATTGATTCACTCTGCCATGTTGCAGTAATAGGTAAACAGATAATAAGGATCTCGTTCGATTGAAATTGAAGTGCATTTAGTGGTGAGATCATAGATATAAGCTCCGTATAGTTGACAATATAAACAAGACATGGCGAGAATGTCAAGTGGCGAATGGTTCGAAGTTCGAAGGGGGGTGCACCCTTCTCTAACCGCCCTCAACAAGTAATTGAAACATCCTTGCTGTTAATCCTGGGAATATTACTAAACCTGAACTATTCGTACATTGGACGGTGTTGGAGGACTCATTCCGACATCTCTATCCCCAATCATACTTCCTTGCATACTATCCAAACGATCATAGCTATTCAGATGAGAACCTTGATGGAGACTTGCCACTGACCTATCCAGTTTATCATAGAACTCAACATTTTTTCTGGGGCTACTGCTGTTCGGGAGCGATGCATGTCGATACCGCGAGAGGTGATTATAGGAGTCCTCTTCTGCAGGAGGGCTTGCGAATTGGGACCGATTCCGTTCTTCAAGACTACCGAATGATCTCGAACGTCCTTCCACATTCGATGGGCTTCCGTGAAAGCTTCGGGACCTTTCACTGAGAGTAGGAGATCCTCCAAGGTTGAAACTTGATGAACGTTCCAAGTGATCATACGAGCTGCTGATATTATATGCCTGCATCGAACGTTGGCTTTCGCTTCTGCTAGGCATTGTCTTGTTGCAGTTTAGTCGACTGTACGCTCTTTCCATTGATAACTGGTCGTTAAAGCTACCAGTACGGTCGAGTCTGTCGTACGAATCCCCTATAGCACTGGTACGCACTGACTGCATGCTTGGTTGGCGGTCTAGGTGGTTGTACAAGGCACTGTTGTTGTTTGGGACAATAGCTTGAGGTTGGCTTGGCATCGCATGGATTACTAAAAAAAAACCCCAGCAAAACAAGAGTTAGTTACAAAGATAATTTTGATGCTTGAAGCCCGTTTAAACAGATGCAACTGCTAGACCAACATTATGTCTTTCACATCGTGAACCATTTTATTGCATTGTTTGATATTTTTTACTGTTCCATGAAGTTGGATACCATTGCATTGCTATCGGATTGATTTTTATGTTTCGTTCAAGTTTTTCACCTAGTACCTCAGAGTTTATACCAGTTTTAAAAGCCAAAGAAGAATGAAATTTGTTCTAGCTATCCAATGTTAAACTATCATGAACAGAAGGTTGAAGTGAAAGACAATTTGTTTCAGTTCAAGTTTGCTGGACTTTCCAGTCAGCTGAGTCAAATTACCACACACATATACAGTACAGCTCAAGAGAAACTTTTGAATTCAAAATGAGTTCCAATTAGCTTGGTTCTACTATGTTTATCCAATGGGCAAATGAGCATGCCATACCTCCAAGATTGAGTGTTGAAGAAGTCAACATAACACTCCAACGTAGGTGTCCGTACGCTTGAGCAATTTCCTCATCGTTTGCAGAGTTAAGACGATTCCTTCCGCCTCCTGATCTAACTCGCCGAGCTCGCAGAGTGGTGTAGTGATCTATTTGATCAAATAATGCGTTGTCTTCCCCATTGTATGTCAGAAATTCATATTTTCCTTCACCCATTGGAGATTTTCTGCCTCCTTCGAAGACAAACTCATTGTTGTCCGAGCATTCATAGTTCCGTATTGTGGTTAGCGGCCACTGTGATAGGACGGAGTGGGTCCGCTCTAACGCAAGCGTAATTCCCCATTCAGATATGTGAAGAAGACAGTTGAGATTCTTAGCACCAATTCTTTGAAGACATTTGCTATCGCCACCCTTCACCCTAAAGCTTGTTTCTAGAAATGTACAAGTCACATGTAGTTAAATGTAGAAGGAAACCAGTATCATGTGAGGCAACAACATTAAATACCCTTACCAATCATGGATGGACTCAATCGTGTCTGCATCATGAGTTGAATGACCCATAAATCCATTGTCATTTCGTTATTTGCCAAGAAATAATGAGCTTCTTCATCATTTGACACTTCAAAGTAAGGTTTGCCTTTCTCAGTTTTATGCTTATACACTGAATACTTTGGGAAGAGGCCAATAGAGCCAATGGGAAAGTCTTTTCGCCAGCCCTCCTCCTTCTCAAACCATTGTAGGTAGACGTTAGAGTCGCCTTCGTAATGCCTCAGCACGCAGAAATATTTCTTCCAATACTTGCCCTTTTTCAGAAAGCCTTTGTTTTTATTGTATTCCTCTTTTTCCAGCCATCCCTTAAAAAGTGCAGTGAAGTGTCAAATTGGATAGATTAGCCTGTCATCATACAAAGGTCTCACATTGAGGAATAAAATTGTCTGACATTGGACAGAGTAAAACAAAGAAATTAAGCCCCTTTTACACGACCAAATTTTCTTTGACAAATTTCATTTGTGAAATATTTTTTGAACGCGTAAATTAGGAAT